>RCUC01169260.1:0-56449 GCA_003697995.1 Taxidea taxus jeffersonii | reverse complement strand
AGCAACGATCACCCGTCACCAGTGAGCGGGACCCCAAGGCCAGTTCCTCCCGGGGGAGTCCTAGTGGGTGAGGGGTGCAGCAGGTGAGGCCCCCGTTCAGAGGGGCTCCTCGCAATGAGTCCCAGGGAGGCTAGGTGACTGGTTTCAGATCCCCAGCAGGCGAGGTCCCCGACAGCCGACGTCCCCAGCTTGCAAGACCCCCCTGGAGGTGTGGGCCCCGGAGGCAAGGTTCTTTCGAGCTGATCCGGAGCTGAGGTGCCCGGTAGGTGATGTCCCCGCTCAGGGAGGTCCGCAGCAGCCCCGTGCCCGGCAGTGAGGTCCCCGGCAGGGGCGTCTGGAGCAGTCCACGTGAGCCAGGAGGCTGTGCTGGGCGCTGTCTGGTCGGGGCCTCCCGTGGCTGCCGCCAGCAGGCTTTGCAGCACGTCAGGGCCCAGCTGAAGGTTTGAGGCCTCAAATTTCTTGATGTCGGGATTGTGAGTTTGAGCCCCATGTTGGGTTCAGAGATGACTTAAAAATAAAGTCTTTAAAGAAAAAGAAAGATCGGGGCGCCTGGATGGCTCATTCGGTTAAGCATCTGCCTTTTGTTCAGGTCAGGGTCCTGTTCAAGATGGGGGGGGGGTCCTGGCTCAGCGGGGAGCCTGCTTTCCCCTCTGCCTGCTGCTCCCCTCCTTGTGCGCTTGTGCGCTCTTTCCCTCTCGCTGACAATAAAAGCTAACAAATAAAAACTAACTAAGTAAATAAATATAAAGAAAGATCAAACAAAACCGAAAGCAACCTCAGATAGTCAATTCAATGATTGGAAAACTTAGAAGTATATATGGGACGTCCCAGATGTGCAAATCTGCCTCTTTGACTGTCCATCTCTGGGGTGAAATACGGATCAAGGATCGCGATGAAAACTGAGCATCCAGCCCCGCGGCGCACCCAGTGTAAAAGACTCACCAGATTTCCAAGGCACAAGATCAAAGAGAGAATGTAAATGTCTCAGTAATTTTCATATTGATTATACATGGAAATCATACTGGTTACGATCTATTGGGTTGAGGACAAGACAGTCTTTTTAAAATTAATTTCAGTATGTTATTTTTACATTTTTGAAAATGTGGCTACTAGAAAAGTATTACATACATGTGTGGCTTCTATCGAAAGCCTGTCGTGCTGATTGGCGGAGCCTGCGAGTCTTGATTTCAGGATTGTGCGTTTGAGCCCCATTCTGGGTGTAGAGATTATTTATTTTTTAAAAAATTTATTGATTTATTTGAAGAGATCACAAGCAGGCAGAGAGGCGGGCAGAGGGAGAGGAGGAAGCAGGTTCCCTGCTGAGCAGAGAGCCCGATGCGGGGCTGGATCCCAGGACCCTGAGATCATGACCTGAGCCGAAGGCAGAGGCTCAACCCACTGAGCCACCCAGGCACTCAGATTACTTTATTTTTTAGAAAATATTTTATCTACTTATTTGAGAGAGAAAGAGCATGAGTGAAGGGAGGGGCAGAGGGAGAGGGAGCAGGAGACTACTCGCTGAGCAGGGAGCCCGATGCGGGGGGTCGACCCCAGACCCCTGGGATCACGACCTGAGCTGAAGACAGAAGCTTAAGCAGTGGAACCTTTCATGTGCCCCTAGAGATTACTTTAAAAAATAAAATCTTAGGGTACCTGGAGGGCTCAGTCAGCTAGGTTTTCATCACTCTTTTTGTTTTTTGGGTTTTTTTTTAAGATTTTATTTATTTATTTGACAGACAGAAATCACAAGTAGGCAGAGGCAGGCAGCGAGAGAGGGGGAAGCACGCTCCCTGCGGAGCAGAGAGCCTAATGGGGGGCTCGATCCCAGGACCCACGGATCATGACCTGAGCCAAAGGCAGAGAGGCTTAACCCTTTGAGCCACCCAGGCACCTCCGTATCCATGTCTTGATTTCAGCTCAGGTCATGATCTTAGCATTATGAGGTTGAGTCCCATTTTGGGCTTCCTGCTGGGCGTATTCTGCTTGGGATTCTCTCTCTCTCCTTCCTCTTCCTGCTCTCCCACCCCCCCATCCCGCTGCACTCACTTGCTCCATCTCAAAAAAATAAGTAAAAAGAAAAAAATTTAAAGACTTTTTTTTGGAAGATTTTCTTCATTATTTAGAGAGAGAGAAAGAACAGAAGCAGGGGGAGCAGCAGGCAGAGGGAGATGGAGAAGCAGGCTCCTGCAGAGCAGGAGGAGCCCTATATGGGGCTCAATCCCAGGACCCCGGCACCATGACCTGAGCCGAAGGGAGTCGCTTAACCAACTGAGCCACTCAGGCGCCCCCTCCCCAAAAGCATGTGCTGCTCTAGAATTTCTAAGAAAGGAAAACTGGTGAGCATCATAATTTAACATGCATGTGCCTTCTGGCCAAGGGATTGGCCCAAATGCCACAGATGTGGCCAGCAGGCCATTTGGGACAAGGTACATGTCTGCTGCCACAGGACTGGTTAAAGTGGGGTGTCTCGCTACAATAAGAGACTGGGAAGCTCGCAGAATGAATAAAGCCACTGCATCAGCACAGATCCTCAGCAGAGATCTGGGTTTCCCAGGAGCCTGTGAGTTTAGTATCGAAACAGAGCTGTGTGTGCCATGTAATGTGGACCTGGGGTTCTAAGGAGTTCACAGCAAAGAATATAAAATACCCCAGACTGACCTTTCTCTATCGGTTACGTATTGAGACGATGTTTTAGGGGTATTGGGTAAAATAAAATATACTATTAGAATTAACTTTTCTGGGTTAGTAACCAAATCTATAAAGAGCTCAGCAAACTCAACACCCAAAGAATAATCCAAACAAGAAATGGGCAGAGGACATGAACAAACATTCCTGCAAAGAAGACATCTAGATGGCCAACAGACACATGAAAAAGTGCTCCACATCACTGGGCATCAGGGAAATACAAATCAAAACCATGGTGAGATCCCTCCTCACACCAGTCAGAATGGCTAAAATGAACAAGTCAGGAAATGACAGATGCTGGCGAGGATGTGGAGAAAGGGGAACCCTCCTACACTGTTGGTGGGAATGCAAGCTGGTGCAACCACTTTGGAAAACAGCATGGAGGTTCCTCAAAAAATTGAAAATAGAGCTACCTTATGACCCAGCAATTGCACTACTGGGTATTTACCCTAAAGATACAAACGTAGTGATCTGAAGGGTCACGTGCACCCGAATGTTTATAGCAGCAATGTCCACAATAGCCAAGTTATGGAAAGAACCTAGATGTCCATCCACAGGTGAATGGATAAAGAAGATGTGGTGTATCTATACAATGGAATACTATGCAGCCATCAAAAGAAATGAAATCTTGCCATTCGCGATGACGTGGATGGAACTAGAGGGTATTATGCTGAGCGAAATAAGTCAATTGGAGAAAGACAACTATCACATGATCTCCCTGATATGAGGAAGTGGAGATGCAACGTGGGGGGGTCTGGGGGGTAGGAAAAGAATAAATGAAACAAGGTGGGATCAGGAGGGAGACAAACCATAAGAGACTTTTTTTTTTTAAAGATTTTATTTATTCATTTGACAGATGTCACAAGCAGGCAGAGAGGCAGGCAGAGAGAGAGGAGGAAGCAGGCTCCCTGCTGAGCAGAGAACCCGATTCGGGGCTCGATCCCATGACCCTGGGATCATGACCCGAGCGGAAGGCAGAGGCCCCACCATAAGAGACTCTTCATCTCACAAAAGAAACTGAGGTTTTCTGGGGGGAGGGGGGAGGGAGAGGGTGGTGGGTTATGGATATTGGGGAGAGTATGTGCTATGGTGAGTGCTGTGAAATCTGTAAACCTGGCAATTCACAGACTTGTACCCCTGGGGATAAAAATGCATTACATGTTTATTAAAATTTTTTCTTTTTCTTTTTTTTTTTTAAAGATTTTATTTATTTATTTGATAGAGATCACAAGTAGGCAAAGAGGCAGAGAGAGAGGAGGAAGCAGGCTGTCCGCAGAGCGGAGAGCCCGATGCGGGGCTCGATCCCACGACCCTGGGATCATGACCCGAGCCGAAGGCAGCGGCTTTAACCCACTGAGCCACCCAGGCGCCCCAAAATTTTTTCTAATTAATAAAAAAAGAATTAACTTTTCTGGTATCTTTCTATTTTTTTAAAAAGATTTTATTTATTTATTTGAGAGAGAGAGAGCATGGAAGGAGAGAGATCAGCAGGAGAAGCAGGCTTCCTGCTGAGCACAGAGCCCAATGGAGGACACTGGGATCACAACCCAAGCCAAAGGCAGCTGCTTAACGACTGAGCCACTCAGGCATCCCAGTAAAATCTTAAAGAAAGAAAGAAAGGAAGGAAGAAAGAAAGACACTAGGGGCGCCTGGGTGGCTCAGTGGGTTAGAGCCTCTGCCTTCGGCTCAGGTCATGATCTCAGGGTCCTGGGATCGAGCCCCGCATCGGGCTCTCCGCTTGGCGGGGAGCCTGCTTCCTCCTCTCTCTCTGCCTGCCTCTCTGCCTGCTTGTGATCTCTGTCTGTCAAATAAATAAATAAAATCTTTAAAAAGAAAGAAAGAAAGACACTAAACCCTAACCAAACAAAATCTCCCTGCATTGAAAGTCCTTTTCCCATCGGATGGGCTGGAGAGAGTCCAAGGTCAGGAACTCTGAAGGGCTCTGGGCTGCCGATGGAGCCCAGGGCCCTGGGGGCTCCCACCCCCCTCTACCTGGGCCTCACCTGGACCCAGAAAGACCCAGGAAGGCAGTCTCGAGGCCTTATCTAGGGGGCATCCATTGCATCCTGGGAGGGGGTAAATTTGCCTCAGGAGGCCTTACCTGGGGAAGGTGGCCAGCAGGGTTAGGACCGGGGCACAGGCTTCTCAGGGTATGGATTAGACCACACCAGGGAGGAGAAGGAAATGGACTAATCGCGGGCGCGCGGCTCCGTCCAACCCCCACATCTGCCATCAGGTGACCCAGGTGTCAGCTCCCAGGAGCCAGGCCATCACCAAAAAGCCACCTGTGGGACGCCCTGCCCCGTCTCCGCTGTGATACAGTGATTGGACCCAGCCCAGGTTGGGGGTAGGTTGCCGGGAAGTTGAACCCGCCCGTGGCCGGTGAGTAAGTCAATCAGGCCTGTGCGAAACCCCAGACCCACAGGGTGCACAGAGCTTCCGGGCTGGTGAGCAGGCGGCAGGAGTTGTTGGCCTGGAGCGGCGAGGAAGCCCATCCTGTGCCCTGGGCCTCTCTCCGTCTGGCTACTGATTCGTAGCGTGCATTATGTCCTTTAAAAATCGGTAAAGGTAAGCATTTCCCTGAGTTCTGTGAGCCACCCTAGCCAAGTCATGGAACCCAAGGAGTGGGACCTTGGAACCCCCTCTCTCTAGCTGGGCATCAGAAGCACAGGTGACGGGGACCTCTGGGTGGCTCAGTCGGTGAAGCGTCTGCCTTTGGCTCAGGTCGCGATCTCAGGGTCCTGGAATCGAGTCCCACATCGGGCTCCCTGCTCAGCAGGGAGTCTGCTTCCCCCCTGTCTGCCCCTCCTCCTGCTTGTGTGCGCTCACTCTCTCTCCCTCAAATAAATACGTAAAACCTTTAAAAAGGAAAAAGCACAGGTGATGGCCTGGGCTTGCGGCCGGCTTCTGAAGTGGGGGTGGGGGGCAGGCTTGTGGGCGAGACCCCGTAGCCTGGTGGGGCCGATGCTATCTCTGCGGAGACATTGACCTGAATTCTCTTAGAACTGCTTGGTGTTGTGGGTGTGGGAACCCCAACCCCATCACGGGCGGTACCAGTGCCCTGAGGCTTGTGTGGTTTTGGACATAGAGCCGGCCCATCCATAAAGGGAAAAGGATGACCAAAGCCGCTGGTTCTCAAAGTGGGTTCTGTGCAGGGGTGGGCAGGGGTTCCTTGGGCACCCAAGGGGCAGGTGGGCAGAAATTCCAGCTGCCCACCTTCACTTCCACTAGATCCCACTCCCGTGTTGAGTCAGTCAACAAACATTCATGACTACTGGCTATGTGCTGGGCCCCCGGGATCCTGCAGGAAGCAAGTGGCAAACAAAACAAAACAAAACACGCACACAAAGAACTCAGAGTGAATGTAAAATTATAACTGGTACCAAGCGAGGTGGATGGGACCTGGTCTGGCCTTCCTGGGTGTGTGAGCTGTAAGCTACAGCCCCATAGGAGTTCTCTTTGTAAAAAGGAGAGAAGAGCTTTCTGGGTGGAGGAATGACCTGTGCAAAGGCCCTGAGGCAGGCTGCAAGGAACGGAGGGATGGAGGAATTCAGTAAGACTGGGTCTTCCTGAGCAGGAGATGAGGTCAGAGCTGGCACGGAGGCCAGGCCACATGGAGCCGGGTCTGCCGACGGTCAGCAATGGGGGTCTCAATGCTGGGGGAGGGATAGGGAGCCATGTGAGGCTTCCAACAGAGCTGTCACCACATCCACTCCTGTCTTGAGACTCTCTCAGGCCACCATGTGGAGGACAGTCTCCTGGAGACAGAGCAGAGACAGGGAGACTGGGAAACAAGAGGCTGCTCCAGGCTGGCCAAAGTCTGAAGTCCGGCTCCTGGAGTCACCCTGTCCCCAGCCGGGATACCATTTCCGTGAGACGCTCTTCACGTGGCCTTGATGTTTCTAGCTCTTCTAGGCCGGTGGAGGTTCTGGGAGGCGGGGGGCCTCCAGGTCAGACACTGACCCAGGAGGCTGACCCAAATCTACTCATGGCTCACTCTCCGGCAGGGGGAATTATCTGGTGACTCATTAAATTATAAGTCACATTGCTGTCGGTGCTAATGTCGCTGTGTACCTGCCTGCAGCCGGGGCACGATGCCAGCCTCCCCACAGTGACCCTGCTGGTAATGGCGATGGAGGTCCCCAGGGGAATTCCTTGCCGCAGGTCACCTGGAGCCTCCAGTGCACTAAGGAGCCACCAGAGACACAACCTGCTCTTCCAGAAACACTGTTCGCCCCTTGTCCCCTTGTTATGCCCTGGCTCAGGCCAGGTCTGTCCTCATGGGAGCTTTGGCCACACTGTGTCGCTTTTTCTGCTCGACCGACAGCCCCACGGGGACACAAAAGCCGAAGAACCAGAGAGGCTTGAAGAGAGCGTTGAGAAGTGAGGTTGTGTCTCAAGGATTGAAAACCTCGGAGCGCCTGGCCGCCTCAGTGGGTGGAACGTGCGGCCCTTGATCTGGGGGTTGTGAGTTTGAGTCCCACCTTGGGTGTAGAGAGAACTTGAAAATAAAATCTTAAAACACCCAAACCCAGAGGAGGTGTTTAGTGGAGGGCCTGGGTTCTATCTCTTCCACTCGTGTGAGCAAACTTTGGCCGGCCATGTCGGCAAGCATGTCGGGTTGAGGCCCTGGTCCTGCCTTTCACTCCCTGAGGGATCCGGGACCAGCTGGCCGTGCTCAGAGCCCCACGTCCCTCCTCTGCCGCACGACCATCTCTGGCTCTGCTCACGGCTCCTCCTGAGGGAGTGAGTGCCACGTCTAGGGGAGGATCCAAGCAGGCTGGCTCTGTGGTGGAGGCCAGGGCCCCTCAGCACTTTTCAGATGCCCCAGAGGATCCAGGAGGTGCTTATTCCCCCCTGGGGCCAGGCCAGGAAGGTTCCAAGAGGTGGGGCTGGGACAGCAGCCAGATGGAGATGCCCCCGTGTTGCCCCTGTCCCACCTGCTCCTGCGCCCTCTGGTTCTGATCCACTTGTCACCGTGGCCAGAGAGGGGATGGAGGTGGTGCTGTCCCCTGAGGGCCCCCACGCACAACTGTACCTCAAGCCACACCGGAGCTCTAGTCATCTGTCACCAAGTCACAGGAGGGTGTGGACTGGAGCAGGGGCACCAGGAGGCTGGAGGTGCTCCTGGGCTCAGCGACTGCAGCCAGGCTGAGCCCCCGACTCCAGGCGGCCCCAGCTGCAGAGAAGGGGGAGGTGGTGACCGGGGTTCATAGGAGGCCTGCAGGCACCTGGTCACTCTACTTCTGCCCACTTGCCCCCTCCCTCCGAGTCCTGCCCCTCGACAGGGACTGGGAATGAAACCCGTGGGTATAACAGGGGTCAGGCAGGGGCAGATCATCTCCCAAACCACCCCAGCTGGCACAGTGATCGTGCCTGGCAGCCCCGGCGCCCATCCCGACTCCTTCCTCAAGCCCTTCCCAGCGGCTCCCTCCACCTGGCATGTCCTTCCCTGCCCTTACTCTCTTCTTTCTCAATGTGCCACCTGCCCCTGGGGCCTCCGGCCATGGTCCTTCCCTTCATTTCCTTTTATGGCCTCAAGCCACCTGTTCTGCTTAAAATTTTATTTCAGACTCTTGCTATTTTTATGGTCTGCTCCAAACAGCTGGGAAGTGGGATGGGGGGTGGGTGGGATTCGAACCCACTGGCCTTAGGATGTGCATCGGGGCCAAAAGTCAATCCCTGGGGTCCAGCTTTTGGAGGTCACTGGACCCCTCCTGCCAAAAGCCAGAGGGAGCTGGTGCTTATCCTGGATTTGCTGTGTGAGCTGAGAGATTGCCAGAACCTCTCTGGGCCAGGCTTGCGTAGCCAATGCCAGGCAGGCTTCCCTGGGAGGAAGCTGGTCCCAGAGCCCAGACTGGGGGGACCCCCCTCCTTCAGGTTCAGGTTGAGCTGGCACCAGTGTGTGGGATAAGCGGGGTCATCTGTCCTCCCCAGCCGGGGTCTCTGCCTACATCGGAGCCCCCAGGGCCTTGCTTCTGGGGCTGGGTGCTTGATGGAGCTGCCAGCCTGCTGGAAATTTCTTTCCCCCTGGGGCCTCAGGGCTGTGAGCCAAGGGTGTCTGGCGGCTCAGGAGGCAGGCAGGGGCCCCGCTGGCCTGGGATGGGTGAGAAATGAACCACATGTGTGGTTTGAGGCACAGGAAAATGTGATGGGGGTGCAGGCATGGTGCCTGGGCATGATGGGGTCACTCTAGCATCCCCTGATGTTGGCCCAGGTGGCAGGGGCCAAGGAAGGTTTCCTTCTGAGCCTTGGAGAAACTTCCAGAACAAGAGAGATATTCAGCTCTCACACATCAGTTCAATCGGAGGCAGTGACCCTACGGACAAAGGGTCCCTAGGCTCCACTCTGTGCCTCCCACCCCAGGGACTGGCCCTGCTCCAGCCTGCAAGGCAGCCCTGGCCTGGCCTCCGAGGACCCCTGGCTTGCAGCCAGCCAGTGAGGAGAGCAGCCCCAGGTGTGTAATGTGGGTGGCGGGTGAGCGATGGGCCAGTGAGGCTGGCTCAGCTCTGGGGTTACTGGCGGGCTTGGCAGAGGCTCTCCAGGCCCCCCAAACCCTCACCTACCGGTGACCCATCCATCCTCCCACCCGGCCCCAGTCAAAGGCATTGCAGGGATTACCGAGTGTCCACTGTGCAGACAGGGAAACTGAGGCTCACAGAGTGTCTGGAATTCACCCCCCATACCACCAAAAATGCTTCTTTTTTTTTTAAATTTTTTTTTATATTTTATTTATTTATTTAACAGACAGAGATCACAAGCAGGCAGAGACACAGGCAGAGAGAGAGGAGGAAGCAGGCTTCTGGCTGAGCAGAGAGCCCGACGCGGGGCTCGATCCCAGGACCTGGGATCATGACCGGAGCCGAAGGCAGAGGCTTTAACCCACTGAGCCACCCAGGCGCCCCCCAAAAATACTTCTGAGCCTCCCTTGGCTCTTGCTCTCTCCAGAGAGCAGCAATTTCTCCCAACCCCAGAATGTTCTAGAATGCTCCCGAAGGCCTCATTTAAAGTCAGAATCCACCCTGCAATCCCCGAGTGGTAGAGCTGGGCTGGAACCATCGGTCTGACCTCGGAGCTCTTGACCACAGGAACTTCAGAGAATAGACTTTGACCTCTGGCAGCTGTGTGACCTTTGGTGAGTTATGTCACCTCTCTGGGTCCCAGTCATCTGCTCTGCAGAAGGAAGCCAACGCTGGCACCCTCTTCAGGTGAACTGGTGCGTCTCCCTCATCCTCCTGCAACGCTGGAGAGTCTCTGTGGGGGCAGAATTGTGGGCAGGGGGTTGGAAACCCTCAGGCCTGGGCCCCTGGCCCTTTTGGGGCCTCAGTTTCCCCTCCTAGGTTATCTTTAAGAATGTGGCCTCTTCCTGCCCATCGTCATGGTGCTGGGGGCTGCTGTGTGGAGAGGGAGGGAGAAGGGCCGGGTGACAGAAAGCTGGCATCCCTGAGCTGCCCGCCCTGCGCCTTTCTTCACCCCGGCCCCCTGGCACGTTGGGGTCTGCCCGCTCCTGGCACCTTGGCCCGGCCGCTCCACGTGGCTTAAATTTCAGCCCGTGGTGGGTGTGCAGGCGGGGGCTGGACACGCTTCATTTTCCAATTTCTGGAAATAAAAGCTTTGGGCCCTCTATTGTTGGGTGGAAAAAAGCCGTTGCAAAACTCGGTGTGAAGAAACACCAGTGTCTCGGGGCATCGCCGCTGCCCAGCGCGGGAGACAGAAAATTCCAGGGAAGACTGGGGGCTGGGGAACAAAGGGCCCTTTTTCCTCTCACCCCGGAAGGGTGCTGTGGCACTGGCTCCCGTGTGGTGGTTTTAGAATCAGAAAAGCCAGTGAAGGTGTTTTGCCAGACAGAAAGCGGTTTGGAGATCTGTTGGGACAAGGAAACAGAAAAGCATAGAATTCGTTGGTTTGTTTTTGGAGGACGTTTTCCAGAGATCTAAGACACCTGTCCCTCCACTGGCAAAAATCTGGGCCAGGAATGCCAGCGACCTGGGCACCGGGCCTGGCTCTGCAGGGAGCAGATGGAGCTGCCACGTGCGGAAGATGTGCCCAGAATTTGCCCCCGTCCCTGTCCCCGCTGGCGTGCTCCGGCAAGCAGCCCTTTCCCCCAGCCCAGGCTCTCTGAATGTGCCTGCCCAGGAAATCCTATTTACTGCTGGAATCCACCTGCAGCCACTCAGCTTCCCAGCCCAGCTGCGGCCCCTGGCCCTGCCCCTGCCCTCAACCTGGAGGGTGCCTGCGCTGGGGGTTGGCCTGGGAACGTAGGTAGAGCCAGATGGTGGAATTTCGGGCCACATCTCTGCTCAAGACCTTCCCGTGGCTGTCCTCAATCTCAGGGGCAAAGGCCCCAGGGTCCTGCTGCTTCTCCCCACATGGCTCCTCACGGTTCATACCCCAGGACCTTTGCATGGGCTGTTGCCGCAGCTTGGAACTTTCTCCCTGATAGTCACATGGCTTCCTCCCATAGGGCTCTCCTGAATCACTGTCTTTCCAACTGCCCCCGCCGGTGCTCCCCAACTCCTCCCCTGCTTTACTTCTCTCTACAACAATTACTACCATTTAATTAGACCATGTGTTCAAATGATTGGCATCATTCGCTCTTGCTTTTCTTCTACCAGAAAGTCAGCCCCACGAGGGATCTCGGTCTGCTTTGTTTCCTCCGGAGCCCCGGGACCCCGGACAGTGCCAGACACACAAGAGGGCCTCAGTAAACACACCCTGGATGAATGAATGAGCGAATGAGTGAATGAATGCATGGAAGTACTAAGCACAGCTGGAAAATTCTCCTATTTCCTGGCTTGTCACTGCCTTCCCCCTAGACTGGGAGCCCTGTGGGACAGCGCCTGGGTCCCCCATGGGACCTGGCACCCAGTCGCTGCTCCATGAGCAGGTAGCTGGAGAGACTACAGCATTTGTGAGCTAACCCAAACAGGAGTTTGGAATCTTACCTGGGAAATGATTAATTAAGACTTTGGGGGGGATTTGGGGGCAGGAGTGACCCTCGCCCACCCTCTTCCTTGCCCCCCGACCCTGACTGCCCTGCCCAAGGCTGTCTCCAAGTGGCCTACAGGTGAGATGTTCCTGACCCTGGGTGACACAGGGCAGGCCACACGGGGATGGAGCCTGATGGCAGGCGCAGGCAAGCAAGGAATGCTTTGCCAACAGGAATGAATAAACAGGCTCCGTGGATGTCAGAGGTTGGGGTGGGGGATGCTTTGAACCTCACGCTTGGCTGAGGATGTTTGGACAAGGCAGGAGGCCAGGGGGTGTCATCAGAGCTAAAAATAGCCTCTGATTCCCGCTCAGTCCCTCCCTCCGGGGCCGGGAGAGAGGCCAGGACAGGCCATCACTTAAGTGAGGACTAACTTTGTGCCAGGACAAGCTCCTTGAATGTATGGATGCACTTAATCATCTCAACGGCCCCGAGAGTTGGGTACTATGATTATTAGTAGCAGTATCCCCATATTACAGGTGAGGAGACTGAGGCACAGTGAGAACCCTTGGTTCAAAGTCATACGACTTGCAAGGGGAGGAGCTGGGATTCAAACCTGGGGTTTGGGGACTGTGCCCTCACCATTGGGGCTGTGTTAAGGTCAAGGAGATAATAGACCTCATGCAGTGGGTACTTGGGGGAGGCGTCATGGGGCCCCTCCTTTCCTCTCCCCCAGGGACCTCTCAAGAGTCACAATTTCAGCATCCAAATTAAAATACCATCATTGCAGGGGTGTCTGGGTGGCTCAGTGGGTTAAAGCCTCTGCCTTCAGCTCGGGTCATGATCCCAGGGTCCTGGGATCAAGCCCCGGGATCAAGGCTCGCTGTTCATTGGGGAGCCTGCTTTCCCACCTCCTCTCTGCCTGCCTCTCTGCCTACTTGTGATCTCTCTCTGTCAAATAAATAAAATCTTTAAAATAAAAAATAAAATACAATACGATCATTGCAGTTGGCAGAGAGATGTGGCCTCAACCTCTCCTTTCCTACCCGGGCCCCTTACTGGGCCCCTCCCCCACCGGAAGCCCCAAGTCCAGCATCTAAGTTGGGGACACACCTGATGGGAGTCCCCCAGCATTTCCAGGGTGGCAAGGTCCCTCTGACCGGCCAATGTTGATCAGCATCCCGGTAATCACCCACAATGCAGGAAGGACAACTGAGGCCCACTCCCCATTCAGGTGGGACTAGAAAAGGTTTCCAGATAGCATCCTCTGAATCTGAACTTCACATAAACAGTGGATCAGGTTCTAGTATAAATGAGTCTCACAGATTGGCGGGGACATATGCTAACATACCCTAAAACATGGTTCATAGTTTATCTGAAGTTCAAACTTGACCCGCCATCTGTGTTTCTGTTTGCTTAATCTGACAACCCTCACTGGTGGGGGAGGGGGTGCCTGGGGAGAGGGGGGCACGCAGGTGATGAAGAGATTGATTAAGCCATAGAAGGTGCTCAGATGGCCCTAGGGCAAGGTGACTCCTGATGAGTTTCCCAGGGGCTGGAGTGGAGGGCGTGAGGGAGCAAGATGGGGAGGGGGCCCAGGGGGTCTCTCTGTCCCAACTCCACCCCTCCAGGTCTTGCCAGCTCTAGCCCATTATCCCTTTTTAATGGTCACTGGGGCAGAGTGTAGGCAGGGAAGGTCTGGGACTGAGGCCCCCACAGCAGGTGGCCTCACGAATGGAGGCTAGAGAGGGAGTGGGGGTGAGGAGGGGGGGCTCCTGGCCCACCAGGGGGCCAGCCTGGAGTGGGAGGCAGACCCCCACCCACACCCTGCCATTTCCTTTCACGTGGAGAAGGGAGACTGCCTTTACCTATTCCCCCTGCAGCGCCCCACCCCCCATGCCAGACAAGCTCCTCCTGGGTCAGGGGGTACACGGCTGCTCTGGCACTCCCGGCTCCCCCCCAGCCCTCTGGTTCTCCAGGTGCCAGCTTCGGCTGAGCCTGTTTCCCATGGGAGTTTACTGAATCTTCCTTGGTCATCCAGGCCCGGTGATCCCTCCAGGCCCCTCTCTGCGGGTTCAACCCCATTTCGGTCCTGGTCAGCATCAGGCCTGGTCGGCCTGAGCTGTGACTGCCTGCTCATGTGTCTCTCTCCCCCACTGGACTGTGAGCCTCAGGAGGGTCCAGATCTCCTGGACTGGATCTGCCTTGGTCACTGCTGTGTCCCCAGTGCCCGGGGTCCCGGGACACTGCAGGCAAAAGTGCTCTGGAGTCAGTCACAAGGCCCTGGCTCTGCCCTTGTTTGCTGTGTGATGCTGCACAAGTAGCCGTCCCTCTCTGAGCCTTGGTTCCTCCATCTGTGAAATGGGGTACTTACCACCTCCTTCCTAGGCTGAATTGCAAAGAAATCATTTTGTATTAAAGATACTAGAGGGACGTCTGGGTGGCTCAGTTGGTTAGGTGACTGCTTTTGGCCCAGGTCATGATCCTGGAGTCCCGGGATCGAGTCCCACATCGGGCTCCCTGCTCGGCGGGGAGTCTGCTTCTCCCTTTGACCTCCCCCACTTCTCATGCTATCTCTCTCATTCTCTCTCTCTCAAATAAGTAAATAAAATCTTTAAAAATGTATTTTTAAAGATACTGGAGGGGTGCCTGGGTGGCTCAGCCGGTTAAGGGTCTGCCTTCAGCTCAGGTCGTGATCCCAGGGTCCTGGGATTGAGTCGGGGGTGGAGGGGGTCCCTGCTCAGTAGGGAGTTTGCTTCTCCCTCTGCCCCTCCCCCTGACCCCCCCACTCGTGTTCTCTCTCTCTCTCTCAAATAAATACATAAAACCTTAAAAAAAAAAGATATTGGAACCATGCTAGGCTCCCAGGTGGAGGCTCAAGAAAATGGTTGGACATTTAACGACAGCCACCGAAAGATGCCACTATATACGGCTACTGGAAGGGCCGAAATCCGGAGCTTGGACAACAGACAGATGCCGGCGAGGACGTGGAGCAACAGGGCTCTCGTCCCTGCGGTGGGGTGCGACATGGACCAGCCGCTCCGGAAGGCATTTCCGGAGGTTTCTTACAAAAGTAAACACGCTCTTCCCATACAATCCAGCAACTGCTCCCCCTCGGTATTTACCCAAAGGAGTTGAAAACTCATGTCCACACAAAAACCTGCGCACGCATGTTTATCACAGCTTTTTCCCTAACTGTCAAAACTTGGAAGCATCCCAGACATCCTTCAGTGGGTGACGGATAAACTGTGGGACAGCCAGAACAATGGAATGTTATTCAGTGCTAAAAAGAAATGAGCCAGCAAGCCAGAGAAAGACAGGAGGACCCTTAAATGCACATGGTCCGCTGAAAGAAGCATCTGAAAAGGCTCTACACGTGGTAGGATTGCAACAGTGATATTCTGGAAAAGCTAAACTGAAGACAGTCAAAGGATCCCCGGCTCCCAGGGTGGTGGTGGGTGGGGAGGGATGGGCAGAGCCCAGAGTTTTAGGGCAGTGAGACTACAAAGGTGGGTATCGGTCATGCGACATCTCTCCAAACCCACAGAATGTGCAGTGCCAGCAAGCGAGAGCCCTCATGTCAGCGGTGGATGCTGGTTTGTAACAATGTATTGGTTTGTAACAATGTATCAGTCTGCCGGGACCAGCTGTAACAAACATAGCACACTGATGCCAGCATTCAGGAAGTGTGGGGGTGTGTTTACCCACATGCAAAATGGCATTTAGAACAGAGCCTTCTTCACCGCTGGGCTCTTGCTAGTAGCAAAAACCCGGGAACAGAGAAAGATGATTCAACGGGGACGACACTGTAGCCACAGGGCGGAATATTATGCGGCCATTAAAAAGCAAGACACGGGTGTTTGCTGGGCAGGAAGAAATCCAAGATGTGTTGTTGTCGGGAAACCAGACTCAGGTCGTGAAACAGCAGGGACGGTGTGTTAGACTTTCTGTAGGAGGAAAAGAAAATACACAGACGTGTTTGCTTCGGCATCATGGAACATTGCTGGAAGGAGAAACAAGAAACCGGGCTGGGTGGGGGGGTGGCTGGGGAGAGAGGTATTTTTTTCTGAACACCCTTTGGCATACTGTACATTCTGTGGTCTGAGTCGGTTTTACCGATTGAAAAAAAAAGAAACTGTAAAATAGATTTCAACCAAGGCTGCTGTGGGGGGAAAAAGGGGGCAAAGCAAAAAGCATGTAGATGGGTTTTTCAGAAAGGAGGGAGAATTTCAGGCCAGGTTGTGGGTCTGACTGCAGCCCCTCCAAGTGGGCTGAGAGCCCTCCTGCCTGTCCGGCCCCCGGAGCCTTGCCCTGGCTCACACCTTTCCTGCTCGGAGCCCAGAGGGGCCCCTGGAGGTGAGCCGGGAGCTGGGTTGGGCCGGGGCCGACCACCCAGCCTTCTGTGAAGGTCCCAGGCGGCTTGGCTGGCTCTGAGCAAGGCTACGGGGCTGGGGGCCAATCCGGGCCTCTCTCTGCTTCCAGTCCAAGGAGGGCCAGACGAAAAGGGTGAGGGGTGACTGCGGGGGAACGACCAGAGGTTCTGGCGGTAGTGACTGTTCTGTACCTCAGTTTCCCCACTGGCAAAGTCACTCTCTGGCTGTGGATGCCTGAGCTGACTCGTAGCCACGCAACTGGGGGCTCCGCTGGGTTCTGAGCCCTGGATGTCAAGTCAGACAGGAGCTGGGGGGGGCAAAGCTCTGCACCCCCACTTCCAGATCCCTGAAGTGAGGACTAATCTGGTTTCAGGCTTTGAGGTGGCGACGCTGGGCGGAGGCTCCCCATCAGAAGACCCGCCCCACCTGTCCCTCTGTGAGAAGGACCCTGTGGGCACATCTGTCTGGTGCCCCAAGGCATGTGGGGCTCAGACCCCCTTCCAGAGCAGCCCTTTTGGGGGTGTTCCCGTGGGCTGGTGCTGCTCTAGGGGTCTTTGCTGGGACAAGGGAGAGGTCTTCACTCAGAAGGGAAACCCGAAGCATTACAGGGAAAGCAGGGTGGGTTTCATGGTCTCCCAGCAGTCAGCACCCCACCCCCCCGACAGCAAACCCCGCCCTGACTTGTGTGTCCCCCTGGGAACACGTGCCCTGACTTTGGCCCCTCCCCTCACTTCACAGGGACCTCACTGTGCCCCCAACTCGGCCACATGGCCTCCTAGCAGGGGGGTGGGGTTGGGGGTACACCAGGCTCCATCAGCCTCAGGGCCTTCAGCAAGGGCGGATGTCATTGGTTTTGTTGGCTGGTGTGACCCCAGGCCCGAGACAATGCCTGGCACACTAGGCTCTCAGTAAATACTGTAAGTGGGTTCCAAGTCTGGACTTGAGCTTTGGTTTATGGACGGTTTCTTTCCCCGTGGCCCCCCAGCCCAGCCATCATCTAGTGGGGGTATCATGAATGCTGGTACCCGGGAAGCAGGGCTGGCCACAGATTTATGGAGCCTGGCTGTGGTCCTCGGCTGCTTGTCGACCCAAGGGTGTAATAGCCGGGACATGTCCCAGCCCTCAAGGAGATACATGGTCTGTGAGACAGTGCATGTGATGATGACCTGGGATCGAGAAGCTGCTAAATGCTGTGGGCAAACCTAGAAGTGGGTAAAGGGTGCGTAGGGAGCTGCTGGCTGGGTGGGATGTCATCTCTGTGAGTAGGGGAAGAGTGTTCCAGGCAGAGAACACAGCCAGTGCAAAGGCCCTGGGGGCAGCACTGGCCTGGTGTGTTGAAGGAACAGCAAGGAGAGGGAGTGAGGAGTAGAGAATGGGGAGGGGAAGGTAGGGAAGAGACATGCAGGGCCTGTGGGCCTCCGGGAGCACTTGGACTTTTACTCTGAGGGAGATGGGAGCCCTGGAGGGCTGTGGATGTAGAGCAGGATCCACCCCAAATGCTCACGGGCGCCCTCTCGTGGCTGCGTCAGGGAAGACAGGGTGGGAGTGAGCGTTCTGCGGAGGAGACTGTGCTGTGGCAGGATGGCGATGATGGGGGCTGGTCCTGCTTGGGGGCCATGGAGGGAGGGAGAAGTGGGCAGATCCAGGACAGGGTCTAAAGTCAGGCAGACTCATAGACGGGTTAGAGGACAAAAGGATGAGCTCTTCAGGCCCCGCGCGCCCTTCTCCATAGACTGGTGTGTCCCGCCCTGGCCCACATGCAAGGTAATTTTTCATTAATTTAATTTTATTTTCTAAGTAGGCTCCATGCCCAGTGTGGAGCCCAACGTGGGGCCTGAACTCATAAGACCTGAGCCAAGACCAAGAGTCGGGTGCTTAACCGACTGAGCCCACAGGCATCCTTCCCACGTAACTTTTTAAAGGAACCTGCGGGGTGTCACTTTTGAGATCACTTGCCTCTCCCACTGGATTGCTTATATTCCAATCGCGACCGCCTGGGAAGTCTTTCAGAGACAGGCTGTTGCCCGTGACAGCTGATATCCTCCAAAGAACGAACGCCGCGCGCCTGCTGTGAGCCAGGCCCTATGAAGCCTCCTGGCTGGGCCTCAGTGTCCTGGTCTGTGAAACAGGACCAGGAAGAGCAGCGCCCTCCTAGGGCTGCGGCAAGGATTAGATGAGCTCACAGTAACAATGGAGCCTTCAGCCAGGGGGGAGGGGCTCCCCGGCTCTTCTCCTTGCTGGGATTTAGCTCCCTCACATTTTCTCGGTTTACAGAGAGCCCGAGACCTGCAGCAGAGCCTGGAGGGCTGTCAGTCCTTGTAGACTTATCTCCACTGGGCAGCATGTCTCCAGGGATGGGGGCCTTGAGGAGCGTGAACAGCAGGCCCTTTCTCGCTCCCTGGCTCTGCTCTGTCCCCCACATCAGGCCTTTGATCTGTCTTCTGCCCAGGACCTCTTTCCCCCTCATGCACATCTAGCAAGACCTCAACTTCAGATCTTCAGACTCTCCCTTCCCTACTTCATCCTCCTCCAGGAAGCACTCCTGCTCTCCCTAGTCCCCTGCCCTGGAAAGCCCTTTCTGAGTTCCTCCCTTTGATCCAGACCAGACTGCTTGGGGCTGGAAATGGCTTCATCAAGCTCAGGATGGGGGCAGGGGGACCACTGTACTCTGGAAAGGTCCTTTACTACCCCAAGCAGGGCTGCTGGGGCACGAGGTGGAGTCCCAAGCAATGTGTGTGTCGGGGGGCTGGATACTATAAACCAGCACCCCCCACCCGGATCTGTGTGTGGGGCAGGATGATGTCAGTTCCTCATAGCCTCATAAATGTTTATGGGCAAGCAGGTCTGGGCTCAGGGGTCCCTGGAGCCCAGCAGGCAGCCACTCCTTCCTGCCCCATTCTGGGGGGCCTGGCAGGCCTGCTCCAACACTGGCGGCCAGCCCAGAGAGGGCTGAGTAGGTGTCGAGCACAGCCCTGGTCTAAGCCAGCTAAAAGGGAAACTGAGGCTAGGAGGCAGGAAGGGGCTGGCTGGCTGTGAATTTTGGCTTTTCCTCTGGGGCTTGGGCTTCCCAAAGAGCCAGGGGCTGGGGATGGTGGTGGCCGCCAGTTAAGCGCGACTCTTGGTTTCAACTTGTGATCTCAGGGTCATAAGATCGAGCCCCGTGTTGGGCTCTGTGGTTAGCTTGGAGTCTGCTTGAGATTCTCTTTCTCTGCCTCCCCCATTCATGCTCATTCTTTCTAAAATAAAGGAGCCTGGGGGCTGAGGAAGGGTATATGGGGAGGGGAGGCCTGGGCGGATCCGGCTGAGAAGTGACCGGCTGCTGGGCCTTGACCAGGTCCCCCTCTTTCAGCCCTTGGTGACCACAGGCCCTACCTTCGTCACCAGGTCTGTGGAAACGACTCGTTGAGGCCCCCATTCAGCCAGCCGTGGTGGGCACGAGTGAGGAGTGGGAGGGAGAGGACGCTGGCCTGGAGAGGGGCAGGGATACAGCCCAACTCTTCCACTGCCCAGGGCTGGGGCCACGCATTGCTGGGCTCTGGCCCCTGCCGGCTGCTGCAGGGACATGCCTGCCTGGTGCAGGAGCCTAAGGACCTGTCCCCGCTCAGAATGCATGGAAGGGGTGCTTCCCTCTTCCTTGAACACTGCTGAGGGAGGGACCTGTTGTCCACGCCTGCCAGCGAGAATAAAGGCAGTACAGAACCACGAGCTGGGACTCCAGTGCAGGTCTGGGACCCCAGAGCACTCTCGGGGCTTGCCAGGTGTACCTCCCCTCCCAGTCTTTCTCAGGCTGGTGCCCACCCTGGCGGGAGACCTGGAGTGGCTACGGGGCAGTGAGGTGGTGCTGGCCACAGCCAGCAGGGCCTGGGGTCCACATGTGCCGGATCCGAGCTGCCTGACATCTGGCTGAGTGATGACCCAGGGGGGACGGAGGAAAGCAAGGCTTCCAGTCTGCCTTCCCTACATTGTTCCCAGGGTGGGCTGCAGAGGAGAAAGGGGGTGGGATGGGGTCAGAAAGGGGCATTAAGGCCCGGCTCCTGCCACCTCCAGTGCCCAGACCCTGCCAGGACCCCATCCCTGCGCATGCACAACCCCGCTCCCCAGGGTAAAGCCCGGAGAGCCCTAATTTATAGCCCGCCGCGACACGCTGGAGCAAGCCTTCCTTTCCGGCTGCCAGAGCGCCCAGCCAGAGCCAGTTCTGCAGAATGCCGGGGGCAGGGCCGCGCCAGCATTCCGAGGCTGCCTAAATCACTGGGCCTGACAGGAGGCGGCTGGCGAGGATCAGGATGCTTCTCTGGTCCCCGCCATGGGCCCCTGCTTTGCAGGCTCCTAGTGGCCTGTCAGCCACCTATCACACAGGGACAAGGCTCCTGGGCCCGCCTGTCTGGGGTGCTCTGCTCCAGTGCCCAAGAATTTGGAGTCAGGCCCTGCGTGGGCCCTGGGTGTGTCTTCCACATGCTGTTGGCTTTGGGGGGGTGCCCAGAGACGGGATGGTCTGGGACCTGCAGGGAGGGCCGTAGGGGGGGCGCTGTACAGCCCCTGTCTTCAGGGCCCAGCCGGTGCCCTGGCCCTGCTGGAATAAACCCAGAGGCCTTCTGTTCCAGTCCCCTGCTGGGCTGCTGCAGGCATGTCACTGTCAGCTAGCCCGCCGGGGACGGGGCTTCACCCCAGAGAGCTGGAGAGGAGGGGAGGGAGACGCACACGAACAAGTACACACAGAATTTATTTCTCTTTGCGTCGGAACCTGCCCGCAGACCCAGGAGGCGGTGGGACTACACCTTGGGCGTCGCGATGAACTTCCAGCCCTCCAGCTGGCCCATCTTGAACAGCGCGGCCGTCATGCCCATGTACGCGCAGGCGGCGGCTCCGATCCCGTAGCTGTGGGCTATCAGTCGGGAGGGTGGCGTCAGGCGAGCGTGGGGCTCCCCCACGGCCACCCAGGAGCCCCAGGGCACGCCCTTCCCTCGAGGCGTGGGGGACGGGGCTGTGGTCTCCTTGAGGACTAAGTCCAGTGACCCTCTGGCTGAAGATGTGTGGGAACCCGGCAACTGAGGCAGGAGGGAAGCGGGAACCTAGGCTGTCGGTCTGGGTCTGGGGAGGGGGGCACCTGTGCTCGGTCGAGTCTGAGCTGGTGCCCAGGCTGCAGGTGCCAGGCCCTGTGTTTGCTCTGTGGACTGTGACAGCGAGAGCGCAGGGCGCCCCTGCTTGCCCGAGGGCTGTTGCTGGGCAGGGAGGCCAGCCTGGTGAGGGCAGGGCTCACCCCCTTGGCAGGTTGGGGGTGTGTGTCAAACCCTAGGAGGTGCAGACCTCCCTTGACCGTGCCCTCCTGCCTGACTGCAACCTTCCACCAAGCACTGGCAGGCTGGTGGGCCACGGCAGTTGCTAGGCCTGAGGCTGTGGGAGGTGGAGAGTGGTGTCTACTCGGAGGTCCCAGTGGCTCCGGTGTGCAAGGCTGGTGTTGGGTTCCCGGCCTGCCTCCCACTAGAGAGGAATGCTCTGCTGGTTCCCATGTGACCTCGGACCACCCAAGCCCCCTCTCTGAGCTAGTCCGCGCCTTTCTAGGTGGGCACGGGGAGTGCGGCTCCCCCGCAGGGCTGTGTGTTTGGTCAGGCAGGGTTCTGGGTGCTGCGAGAGGGACGGCAACACAAGGACCATGCACGGTCTCCATGCTCGTGGGGCAGGGGCAGAGCCAGGCAGTGGCCTAGTGTTCTCTGACAGGGGGCAGCAAGGGAGGGCGATATGGAATAAGGGCAGTGGGGGTCCCAGAGCATACACAGTGGGGTTTGGACAGTGAAAGAGGGAGCTGTGCTGACATCTGGGGGAACGGCACTCCAGGAAGCGGGCATATCACATGCAAAGGCCCATGGGCAGGACTGGGCCTGGTTTGGAGGAACAGCAAGGCAGCTTGGGTGGCTTGCTTACAGAGTGAGCAAGGGGGAGAGGGGGAGGAGGGGAGGGCAGAGGGGACGGGGCAGGTCATGCTGACCCTTGGGGGTCAGGTTGATTGCCACAGGGAGCCACAGGGAGCTGTATGCACTTGGTGAGGTAGACATCCAGTAGGTGCTTAAGCAAAGCAGCTCTTAGTATTACTGAACTGGCTGGTGACAGAGGTTCAAAGTCACTGGAAGGTTTCACGGGGACTGCCCCCTCCTCCGCAGGGCGAGCATCCCACACACCTAGGCCCCGCCTGGTCCCTGGTCTGGGACAGAATGGGGGTTGTGGTCAGTGGAGGTCAGGGGTGGGGGGCTCACTCACTGCGTGCTCCCAGGGTCAGGCCTCCGGCGCAGCCTCCAATGAAGTAGTTCAGGGGGTCGTCGGGTTTCTCTCGGACCTGGGCGCTGAGGCAGGAGGTGAGGCCAAATATGGCTCCGATGGCGGCTGTTGGGGTGCGGGTGGGGGGTGAGTGCTGAGTCAGGGCCCAGGGGCCAGTGCCACGAGGGCCCCTAAGGAGCAGCCAAGGCTCGCTCACCTGCAGTAAATGTGTACCGCCCTGTCCTCGCCACCCCCTCCAGGAAGGAATCCGGGGGCTGGAGTGTGACACTGTAGGCAGAGACGATCAGGCCTGTGGAACCAGAGATGGGGAGGTGTGTTGGGCCAGGGCCTGGGTGCTGAGACCAGGAGTGCCCCTGGCTGGGGGCAGGCCCCTCCACTATCAGAGAAACCCTTTCTCTCTCTATCCCCATGGCGCCCGGAAGGAAGCTCCTAGCACCATCCCTTCACCCAGGAAGGGGCTGTTCTGAGGTTTACCCAGGGTCCCACACTGGGTAGACACGGTGGGATTCCAATCCCGTCTACTGCTCCAAGCCCTGGGCTCTCACCCCCACCTCCAGGCCCCAGGCCTCCCTCCTCAAGGCCTGACCGAGGCCAGGGCCCTTTCGCCCTCCACAGTGCACCGGTCCAGCGTGCAGCAGACACGAGAACAGGCCCGGGGGCCAAGTGGAGGGGCTGCTCTCCGGCCTCAAGTGGCAGCACAGACACCACGGCTGCGCCCCCCCGGGCTTGGAGTCTGGGTCCTGCTCCCCACTCCCAGCCAAGGCTGCATTCTCCCATGGGGCCCAGGGCTCCCTGGCGGAGACTTGGCTCTCGGGGCTGCCGAGGCCTGCTGCTCATCACCCTTGGGCCCCCTCCCTGCTGGCAGCTTGGGCCTGGGCCCATCCCTCACACCTGGCTGGCTCGGCAGCCGCTCCCGCCCACCCAGCCTCGACACTCTGGTCAGCTTTTCCATCTCTGCTCACCCTCGCCTCCCTGCCCGACACTGGCTCTTACGCATGAGGGGCCTGGCAGGGGCTGGGTCTGGAGCCGAATGCCAGGTGGGTGGTGAGGCCTGAGGCTCTGTCCTGAGGCACCCCGAGCAAACACTGGTCCGGGCTGGTGTGCGGGTTTGGGGTGAGGCCAAGGCAAGGCCCTGGGCAGAAATTCCTCAGTGGGGGGCAGACCAGGGCCCACCTGGTTGGCTCCAAATCAACAGAAACAGCCCAACACAGAGCTCCCCATGCCCCAGCTGACCCTGCTCAGGGCAGACAACAACCCCTCCTCTCCCTGCCGACCCGCGGCATGGCCCAGTCACCACTGGGACCTCCCAGGGCCAGCCTGTCTCAACCTGTCTGCCAGCTCACATTCCATGCTGCACACAGACTGTGCCCCCACCATCCCAATCCCCGTGGAAGTCCTAGAACTGGGAGTGGATAACCCGGGAGCCCCCGATTATCCCAGGACAAAGACCGCTCCACCCCAACTGTCTCCTAGCAATCATCCAGTACAGTGACCTGCCCAGCCTACCCTGTGATCTCTACTGCCTCAGACCTTTCCGTGGCCCGCCATCGCTCCGCAAAAGACCCCCTTCCCAACCCCACCTGCTCCTGGCTCTCTATCAGCCTCCAGCAGTGACCTCCGGACAGTGCAACACGCTTGGCCCACCCGCCCTCCCCCTCCCTCCCTTCACAGGGACTGCATGCTGTCATCCCTTCTCACAGTCACTGTGTGCTCACAGTCATCCATCCATCCAGCACCCATCCATCCGCAAGTCACTGGGTGCCTTCACTCATTCATCCACTTGATTCACTCAGGTCACTGTGCCCTCCCAGGGTGCTGAGCTCTGTGAGGGGGGTACAGGCTCCCTTTCCTCCAGGAAAGCGAGCAGGAAACAAGAGTGTTCTCTCAGTGAAGCCTGAGGGGAGGCAGGGAGGTAAGGAAGGATCCAGGAGCCAAATTCTGTAGGCTGAGTGGAGCCGGCCAGAGAGAGAGAATGCAGGCGGGCGAAGTGAGCGACACACACCCCAACACCCTCAAAGGCTCACGGGAGCCGGTGACCACCACAAATCCGAGCCTCTCAGCAGCTGCCTGGCACAGACCTCTGTCAAAAGTCCCCGCTCCCTCAAAGACCTTCCAGCAAGCCCCCCGAGGCTCCTCACTCTCAGCAGCACTGAACTCCTGGAACGTGCCCCCAACGGCCTCCTGGGACTTCAGTCCACCCCCATGGCCTGCGCATTTGTGATCACTCGTGGGCACTCCTACTCACAAACGCCAACATTAATGTCTTTCTCAGGTTCAAAATCCCTTAAACCACCCACTTCCCCAAATCTCCCTGAAGGACCCCATGCCCCTCAGGCCACCTCCCATACTTTAGTTCCCCTTTAGACACAACCATGAGCCTCCACAAAATCCTGCCAGGCACTCCCCAATGTTAGCATCTCCCTAGAAGAATGTGCCGGAATAACGTGCCCCTGTACTAGTCCAATCCTGCACCGCGCAACCCTCTCCAAAGGCCCCCCACCCAGAGACCCTGCCACACACCTCTAGTGTCCCCACAACTCCCCACTCAAGCAGATGCCGCATAAGTCATCCCCAGGGACTCCTCATCCACCCTCTCTCCTGAGGCCCCTCCACAGGGACCCTGCACGCACAGTCCTTGCCCCAGCCACGCCCAGGAGCAGATCAGCAGACGTGCATTTTGCACACCGGCTCAAAAAGGCCCTGGGGTAGTTAACACAACTCCCAGACCTTCAGTTTCCATCTCTGAAAAATGGGCACGATAATCGTTGATCTCAGAAAAAGAGAGCAATGATTACCCTTAATCAAATGCCTCCCAGGGAAGATCAACTTCTGCCGGGTCTCGTTTCAGGAGCTGGAGATAGGGAGGTGGCCAAAACCATCATTCCTACTTCTCAGAGAGACGGGAAGGGGCGAGACGCTGAGGTGTCCCCTGCAGGAGAGTGCCAGGGCTGGGCCCCTTCTGTCCTCCCAAGCTACCCTTCGAGTAGCCCCAGACCGATCTCACCTGTGACCTCAGCACCTGTACGACCCTTCTGGTGGTCTCAGTAAAGGCTTCAGATAACCCTAACCATCCCACTCTCCTGAACCCTAAAAAGACTTGACTTCAACTTTCTCAAGCCTCTGTACCCGAGACACACCAATAATTACCCATGATTCCCCCAAATAACCTCAACTTCGTTAACTCTCCTGAATCCCCAGCTCCTTTGACCTCAAGAACGGCTTTCTCCCACTCAACGACTTGTCCAGAGCCTGGGGGCTGCTTCAACAATAACCCCCAAATCCCAGCCGCCCCCTCCCCGCCCCGGAATCGCTTCTGACAATCCCGGTGGCCAGCCTGTCACGTACCACCTGCCGGTGCCCTCCAACCCTGCCGGACCTCCTTCACACAAGAGTTCCTCAGGGCCGCCTCAGACACCCCCACGACGACCACGTGTCACCCCGTGAGATACTCAGCGCTCCTGCCACCCCCTCCGACAGCTCCCAGTGACCCTGCGGCCTTCCTGCGCCCTCTGAATTAGTCCAACAGCCCCACAGAATCTGTCTCGTACAAGAGCTCCCCAGCAACCCAGGGCCGCCCTAGACACCCCGGCGACACCTGCGAGACCCCCAGTGCTCCGGGACCGCCCCCAGCGATTCTATGACCTCCCTGCACCCTCTGCCCTCGGGGCCCGGCCGGCGCTCACCAGCGGCACCACTGATTGTGGTGCTGGCGTAGGCCTTGCGGTGGCACTCGGTGCCATCGGGGATCTCCAGGTATCGCTGAAGAAGCGACCGCGCCATAACTGAGAGCCCCGGATCCCTCAGCACACAGGCTGCCGGCTCCCCGCGTCCAAGGGCAGCCGCCGCTCGTTCTCGCGAGACTTCCTGGGCGGCGCGCGCAACCTCTCGGGCGCAGGGGTCTACAACAAGCGTGCAACTTTATTGAACGCCGCGGACACAGACACGGCGGCGCGCACGCGCCGAGTCGGGACTGGCGTCAAGGAAGCACGCGTGCATCCCCAGCCGACTTCATCAAGGAGAAACTGAGGTCAGCCAGATTCAGTGAAGGCAGAGCTCGGTAGTTCTAACTCGGAAGGTCCTAGGTTAGGAAAGGTTGACTCCCGGAGGTGGGGCCTAATCCAGGGGCGGGCTATGACCGGTACTAGGCCTATCTCCAAGCGCAGATTCGGATGCGGGGCGGGGCCCCACTTGATAGGAGCAAGATGTAGCTCTGGGGCGGGGCACAGCGCAAATGTGACCACTCCCAGCGCCAGGATCTGTGTGGGGGCGTGGTCACGCCCTGCCCGTCCCCACGCCGGGCTCTGAACCGCGTGCGACTATTTTGGGGCGTGGCCAGGTTCAGGGGCGGACAAAGGTACCGATCTCAGGGCTAGGATTTTCGCGGGACACCAGTTGTGCCCACCTTGTGGCTGGCTTGTCCAAGCCCTGGGCCAGAGGAACTCCGCGTTAGACTTGGGGGCAAGACCAGAACCGGAGACACGCCCCGAAAGGGACTTGGCCAATCCAGAGCCGTACATTTGCTTACGGGGCGTGGCCGTTGGGGTGGACCTGAGAGAGGCAAAGCCTGGGGCGTGGTCAGGCTTCCAAGCCCGCAGGGCCCAGACCAATGCTGGTGTTGGCTTCTCAGCGGGGCGGGGCCTGTCTCGAAGGTGTGACCAGTCCGGTTGCAGGAGCCTGAACGGGGCGTGCCGCGAGGACACCGGCCCCCCGGGGGTGTGGTCTGTCAGGACCTTGGCCAGTCTTAGAGTTAGGCGGGGCTCAGGGGCGGAGTCTCGAGGTGCCGGGACCAGTGAGGGTGTTTGGGTATGAGGAGGGCGCGACCGATCGTGTCGCGGCCAATCGCATCGAGGTCCTGAGCCGGCCCCGGGGGGGGCGTGGCCCGCCGGGGGCGTGGCCCAGGGGCGTGGCCCGGGCCGGTTCCGGGCCGCCGGGGACCGCGCGGGGGCCATGTCGGCGCCCGGGCCGCTGCAGATCCGCGAGGCGAACGCACACCTGGCGGCTGTGCACCGGCGCGTCGCGGAGTTGGAGGCGCGGCTGGACGCGGCGGAGCGCACAGTGCGCGCCCAGGCCGAGCGCCTGGCCCGCCACGACCAGCAGCTGCGCGCTGCCCTGGACGAGCTGGGCCGCGCCAAGGACTGGTGAGGCCCGGGGTGGGCCAGGTGGACTTCTCGGAGGTGGGCGGAGGCGGAGCCGAGACTGGAAGGGGAGGAGAGGCGCGGGAAGCGCGTGCAGTCACGTGCCGGCTGGACTCCTGGTGGGATTGAAGAAAACACCAAAAAACTCGAATTAGTCACTGGCACGTAAAGTTAAGTGCAGATTTCTAACGTAGAGCCCATTTTTCCACAGTGCAAAAGCGGCTTTTTCCGAGGGGTTCAGGGGCTACCGACCTCCTAGGCACTGGGATCTATGGCTGGTTCTGGAGCAGAGGGGGATGGGATCATACCAGCCGTTTTTGAAGAACCCCTCTAGCTTTGAAGCGGCGCTGAGGACTGAAAGGGATGAGACAAGTGCTCGGGGAGGACGGAGGTCAGGGGCCGGGTGGGATCGGAGCTGGTTGGATTAATTCATTCATCTTTGCTGAGTACCGTGTCAGGCACTGTGCTGGGCTCTAGAGCACACGGGTGAGACCTACACGTAGCACAGCCCTTACGCAGACACATCACTAGGCAGTTACAACAGTGGGTGGTTGGGGTTGTGATGGAAAGGCTCATGGGGTTCTGAGCGGGCCTAGATGGAAGGCTTCCTGTAAGAGGAGCCATCTAGGGGCGCCTGGGTGGCTCAGTGGATTAAACCTCTGCCTTCCGCTCGGGTCATGATCCCAGGGTCCTGGGATCGAAACCCGTGTTGGGCTCTCTGCTTGGCAGAAGCCTGCTTTCCCCTGCCCCCCACCCCCCAACTCCCTGCCTGCCTCTCTCCCTACTTGTGATCTCTGTCTGACAAATAAATGAACAATCTTAAAAAAAAAAAATAGAGGAGCCATCTAAGCGGAACAACAAATAGGAAAAGATGTAGGGAAAAAGGGAATTGCAGGGGAGCATCAGGGAGTTTTAGTCTGTTTTGGCTGCCATTATAGAATACCACAGGCTGGGGGGCTTAAACAACTGAAATTTTCTCCTCACAGTTCTGGAGGCTGGGAAGTCCCACAGACAGATTGAGTTCCTGGCTTGCAGATTGTCATCTTCTTGCTGTGTGCTCACAAGGCCAGAGAGCAAACTCTCTGGTGTATCTTGTAAGAACAAGGGCACTAATGCTACGAGGGCCCCACTCTCTTGAGCTCATCCCAAAGGCTCCATCTCCAGATACATCACATGGGGGTGTGTGGCTAGGAATTCAACATAAGAATTTTGAGGGAACACATTCAATCCGTAACAAGGGGGTCTTGAAGCCGTGGTGAGGATCATGCCTTTATCTGGATGGGGAGCCCCGGGAAGTCAGGGGCAGGGAGGAGGAGAATCTCTGGTCCCCTCAGTACCATAACTGCCCTGTCTTGCCTTCTGCCAGTGAGATTGCGGCTCTCCAGGAGCAGCTGCTGACCTCCGAAGCCACTGTCCACAGCCTGCAGGCTGCTGTACGCCAGAGGGATGAGCTCATTGGGCAGCTGCAGCCCCGGGCGGAGCTGCTGCAGGACATCTGCCGTCGCCGGCCACCCCTGGCCGGGCTGCTGGCTGCCCTGGCGGAGGCTGAACGCCTGGGGCCCCTGCCAACCAGAGACCCCAGCCACCCACTCCCTGGTGGGCCCAGTCCACGCCTTGCCAACAGCACTGGGGAAGAGGAGGACAGGGACCACCTGCAGCCTGCAGTGTTTGGGACCACGGTGTGAGCCCTGGAGCACAGATTACACAGTGGAGACACAGTTCCACTGCTGTGGGTGTCCTTGGTGGTCACCAGTGTCCCAGAGGGAGCCCCATGACAGAGCCATAATCCTTTGCAAGCATCAAAACCTACTAAAAAGTCTTAGGTTTCAAACAGGCAGCCCAAGGCCCAAAGGCATATTTAACCCAGACAGGTTTTTTTTCTTTTTTTAAGATTTTATTTTTAAGTAATCTGTAGCTAAACCCACTGTGGGGTTTGAACTTACAACCCTGAGATAGAGAGTCACGTGTTCTACCAACTGAGCCAGCCAGGCACCCCTCCCCCCTTTTTAAAACAAAACTTTACATCAATCAACTTGTTGAAAGAATTGGCAACGTTTCACAAAAAACCTGGATTTCTGGCTTCAGTCTTGGCCATGCCTGCTTGGAAGCGAGCTCAGGGTACCCTCTTTAGCCAAAGTGTGAGGCCCACTTGGCTGCCTCATCTCTCTTAGGGCTGCATGTCTGGCCCCTGAAGCATCTGAGTTGGAGGTCTCTCGCTTATACAGGCAGATGGCATCAAGTTTTTCTCCCCCTTTCCCCCTGCCCCGATTTTTGTTCCTTCTGAAGCATCCCTCATCGCAGGCTAATGCTTTCTTATTCTTCATCCCAGACAAGAACTGGGAACCTCAAGCCTTGTGCTGGTTTGCACTGGTTATATGAAGATGGACTTTTAATCCTAGATTCTTTGCCCTAAGCCTGCCTGCCCGTCAGCCTTTAACCCGGAAGAGAGGGGATGTGAGACATGCTGACAGGGTGGCGGCCGGGTTAGGGTGCTGCCCCAGGGAGAACTCAGGCATCCCTTTCCGCTGGCTGTTCCCTCTGCTTGGACTGTTCTTCCCCCAGATGTCACATGACCCACTCCTTGTCACTCAGATCTTTGCATATCGGTGATCTCCGGGGGTCAGGGGGGTGGGGGGGAGGGGGCCTTCCCTGCTTCCCTTAAGTAATCCCGTCCCCAGTTGTTACCCATTGTTTTCTTCAGGGGATGTCCTGTCACCAGAGTGTGAGCTACCTGAGGGCAGCGCTTTTGTTCTTTATTCTTTATCACCAGCGCCAGGGGCACCCTGGGACCTTGGACCTCAGTAGGAACAGGATGGGGTTTGTGGGCCCTGAAGGGTGCCAGGGGCCCGCAGCACATCTGATGCGGCCCCAACCAGTCCGGCTGAGCATACAGCTCGCTCCTTTTGATATTCCCTGGAGAATCTAGTTTTAAACTCCTTATTTCTATGCTGCTCTTCTTGGCCAGAGACATTCAGGGTGCCTTCCCCCCTCCCCCAATCAAACCAGGGAACCCCGTGCCTTTCTCTGCCCAGCCGGGTCCCATGTCTTCTCGCCTCCTTACTCAGGGAACTGTCACACCAGGAACCACTGAGGGGCAGGGCCCGTTTTGGCCTGGAAAGGTCGATGTCCTTCCCCAACCCTCAGGATGGTGCTGCGGGCCTGCCTCGTGTCTAACAGTGACCCCTCAGTGCAGTAACAATGGCCCCATTTTCTCTGGGTGAATAAGGGGTGCTGCTTGTGCGAGGGGAGGGCGGGCTGAGGCCTGCCTGAGTTTAAGAATAAATTGGATGACTTCCTCGCCTTGTTCCTTCCTCCTTTCTTCCTGTGTGGGGACTGGAGAGGTAACCCCGGGGGGGGGGTCCTGCTGGGCGGGGAGACACGAGTTAGTCACGGGCACTCGTGTCTGATCTTTGTAGCCCAGGCTTCCCCATCTTACAGCTGTGGAAAGTGAGGCTCAGGGTGGTGAAGTCAGCCGGCCTCGGGGTCGGGAGGGCCTGGGCCACTTCCAGTTTCCGGAGGGGTTACTGTTGACATTCTGATTCTCTTGAAATGAGAAGACGTGAAAGCAGAGTTACAATAACTGTGGTGATATTTTACATTTTCCTCTGGGGGAAAAAAAAAAGTGATTTTTATAACCCTCATGAAAACCACAATGGAGTATTCCTCTGCCCCCTCAAAGAGTTACGGACTGCAGCGAGCCACCAGAATGTCACTGCAGTTTCGCATAATGCCGACAGTGTCACGTCAGCTGTGGCCTGACCCACAGTGCCGGGCTGCGTGCGGCCCGTGGGCTGGTTTCCGACAGCAGCAGCAGCTTCCGACACCACCATTGTGCCGTGTCCAAGTCCAGGCTTTGAAAAGCCTCTGATGACCTCTGGGTCTCTGTGGCAGATGGGTCCCCAAACGGGGCACACGTTTTAGTTGGAAATCCAGCGTCACTTTCAATCTTGCCAGTCGGTGGGACGCTTAGCTGGCGTCTCAATCGGAGGGAGGCCTTCTGTGATGGTGGCCTCGGTGCTTGTTGGGTGCCATGGGGGGCTGGGGCCACTTCTTCATCGGGGACCACGGTGCCCTGGCTCCCCCATCTTGTTAGGAGCAAGACTACCAAGTGATGTTTGAGAACTGAAAAAACCAACCACCAAAAGACCCATGTCGACAGAAACCCCACACTGGCCCTAGAATAACTACCGGGAACTGCTTTGACTGAATGCTAGAACAGTCTGCAAGAGCGCTGTGTCCTGGCTCGGCCACACCGGTCTGAGCTCCAGGACAGGGGCCTGAGCCGCCTCAAGACCTCCTGAACTTGGATCCCTTGAAGCTCTGGCTGCTGCCCTGTGAAAAGGAGCCGGGGACCAGTGGAGCCCAGAGAGGGGAGGGGAGCTGCTCCAGGTCACACAGGAATTGGGACTTGAGCCTCCTCGGCATGGCCTTGCCTCTCTGGGACACTACAGTGTGGTCACTGTAGGGCCGTGACCCATCCCTCCTTCTTGTGCCCAGGAAGGGAGACAACCCCCACTCCCTCTCTGGGTCTGGCTCCGTCCCAGACCTGGGCACTGCAAGGCTGGGAGTGACCAACGCAGAGTGTGGGTGGTGGCGCCAGCGAGAGCACTGCCCTGTCCCTCTTGGCCCTGCCACTCCGCGCCCCACCCCACCCCGGGCTGTGTCTAGAGCTATGAGGCACTGGCACAGTGAGGGTTACAGCTGGGGCCCCTCCCAGTCTCCTGAGCCACCATCCCTTAGCAACAGGCCTCCCAGGCAGGACGCACTGCCAACGCTGGGTAGAACGGGCAGGAGCCAGAGGAGTGGCTGTCTGGACTCCAGGACAGTTGCAGGCCAGGTGAGCTGGCAGGTGGACAGGGCAGGCTCGTGGCACCGGACCAGAGCCTGGTTAGCGGAGTGGGAGTCCTTCCTCGAACTCTGCCCCGGCCAGTTGCCCAGCGCCTGACCCGCCATGGATGCTGTGGACGCCACTGTGGAGAAGCTCCGGGCACACTGCCTGTCCCGAGGGGCCTTGGGCATCCAGGGCCTGGCCAGGTGAGCTATCCCCTTAAACCTTCTTGACCCCCAGCCAGGGACCACTTTTTAACTGCGCCCCATACCCCTCAGGTTTTTCCGCCGCCTGGACCGGGACAGGAGCCGATCCCTGGACTCGGGGGAGCTCCAGCGGGGCCTGGCCGAGCTGGGGCTTGTGCTGGACGCGGCCGAAGCAGAGGGCGTGTGCAGGCGCTGGGACCGTGATGGCAGCGGGACGCTCGACCTGGAGGAGTTCCTGAGGGCACTGCGGGTGAGGCCCTTCGCCCTGCTGCCGGAGGGGGCGGGGGTGCTTCGGTGGGCTCGCCGAGGTCTGTGGTGACCTTGGGTGCCCGGGAGCCCCAGACTGGGGTGCACTAGACCCCCCAGTCACTCCCTGCTCCTTTCCAGCCCCCCATGTCCCCAGCCCGGGAGGCAGTCATTGCAGCTGCCTTTGCCAAGCTGGACCGCAGCGGGGACGGTGTGGTGACCGTGGATGACCTCCGGGGGGTGTACAGTGGCCGCGCCCACCCCAAGGTGCGAAGTGGGGAGTGGACGGAGGAGGAGGTGCTCCGCCGCTTCCTGGACAACTTCGACTCCTCCGAGAAGGACGGGCAGGTGGGTGCCCACAGACAGCCCTCCACCCTCCGCCCGGGTCTCTGGTCCCTGCTGAGAGCCTGTCTGTCCCCAGATCACGCTGGCTGAATTCCAGGACTACTACAGCGGCGTGAGCACCTCCGTGGACGCAGATGCGGAGTTTGTGGCCATGATGACCAGTGCCTGGCAGCTGTGAGCCGTGCATCCTTGCTCAGCCACCCCCACCCCCGAGCACACGCCCCCACCCCGGCCCCCTCGGGCTAAGCCCGAGGTGGAGGCCCCAGGACTGGCTGGTCTCAGGACCCCAGGGACCAAGGCCCTCCCTGTCCAGGCTATGCAGGCCTTGGGCCTCACAGAGCCGCTGAAGCTGCCCCCCACCGCGCCCCGCGGCTTCCTCTTGCTTTTGCTTGGTGAATCCTTGGCCCTGTCCAGCACCCCCACCTACCCTCCTGCCGCTGCTGCACATGCCCCCTCCCGGCTCCCCGGGGAGCCAGCCGGGCCCCTGAGCAGGGAAGCAAAGCTCAGCATGGAGCCAGCCGGTCTTGGAAGGCAGCCAAGCTTAGTCACCTGCCCGGCCTGGGGGTGTGGGGCAGGGGCTCGGGGCCTGCAGACAGGCCGGGCAGCTCTGAGAGGTGGAGGCTGTTCCCGGCCGGCTGTCCGGCTTCCTGAGGCCCCTGGGGCATGCAGGAGGCCAGGGTTTTAGTTAAAAGTTTTAATGTAGTTCCCAAATACATTTCATATGACAATCTTACATAAATGTTCCAAAACACATGGGCATTATCTGGTTTTACTTGTCACTAGTTGGCTAAGGCTTAAAGCAGAGAAGTGTGACTGGGTCTGCTGGGAGGGCCTTTGGTGTCTTCCCGGGCCCAGGCTGCACACAACCAAGCCGAGGCGTGGGCGGCAGAGCTGTGGAGACAAAGCCTTCTGCTCACCCGACGGTGGGGCTGGGCACTGTCCTCAGAACACCCTCGGAGGCCTGTGCACGGGGCCCTTCTTCGCAGGCCGCCCCAGGTGGGTGAGGGCCGGCTGGCTCTTGGCCACGCTCCTGTGTGCGCCGAGAGTGTGGGAGACGGCCGGTTCCCTGGAACCAGCCCCCGGCCCCCCCTTCGCAGGCCCCGCTAAGGTCCCTCCTCTGCCTCTCACAGAAGCCCCTGGTCCTGGATGGTTTCGGGGGCAGTGATGTTGTCCAGGGCTGGGCAAGGAAGGGCCAGCAGCAAGAAGGTCTGCGCCTGGGTGCCAGACGATGGGTGACCGACAGGACAGGGAAAGGCAGGAGGATGGGTAGGGACCCTCCCAGGTCCGGGGACCCTTTTTTTAGATAAGCTCTCTGCACGTCTGAGGCCCAACCCCTCAATACCCCCTGACCGGCCCCTGGAGCAAGTCTGGGTGGGGAACAAGTGGGGGCCTGACCCCACCCCAGCACAGAGGCCAGAAGCCCAGGGCAGGAGGAGGATGTGGCCCAGGATAGAGCTGCGCCCGCTCAATGCACAGGACAGTCTTAACCTAAGAAACCAAACACAAAGTCTTGGGGGAAAAAGATCTAAAAATATATGCCCCAGATCAGAGTGTGGGAAACTGGATACGGTAGTTAACAGAGCGTCCGGCAGGCCCAGTGTTTATACTCGCGTGGACAGACCCTGTGGCCTGGGCGGGCGGCGGCGGCAGAGAGGCCGGAGACACGAGGAGCGTGGGGTGAAGAAACAAGGTGTCCCAGTCCCAGTGAGAAGCCGTGACAAGTCTTAATGTGCCATTTCAATTCAAAGGAGGGGGAGGGAAGAAATGTTCTTTTTCGTTTTGCTCATCAATATGATGAGGTCTCGTGTCCCAAACCACATTCAGGCAGTTCCCGAGTCTGCTTCTGAACGGGACATGCGGATCCGAACTGTGGCCAACCCAGCGGGGAGTGTGGTTCCGAGCCCCGCGCCTCCACACTGCCGGCGGGGTAGGGCAGGCGGGTGGGCAGACAGACGGACAAAGCAGCAGGCTCGCGGGCAGCCGGCTCCCGGCGCTATGTGCTTCCGGCCGTCTGCCCCTCCCCTTCCTCGCCGGCACCTGTTGGGAAGCAGCGGCCTCACCGTCAGGTCCCTGGCCTGGCTGGAGCCCCATCCCCCTGGGTCAGGCTCCCCAATCCCCGCCAGGGCCGGGACCGCTGGCTCACCGCCTCCAGTGGCCCCGGTTGGGGCCAGGACGTCCTCGTCACTGTCGTCCTCGTTGGACGGGGCTGCCCCGGGTTCAGGGGCAGGCATCTTGGTTTCCTGCTCTTGTTCCACGCGGCTGCGCAGGGCCAGGATGCGGTGGTGCAGGGCTGCATACAGCTGGCCCGTGTCCTTGGAACTGGCCTGGGACAGGCGGAGGGAAGTGGCGGGTTTTAAGATCTCTTGGTCAGGGTGGCTGCTGCCCCCCAGTGATGGGATCCCATAATCCCCGGGCTGAGTCTGGGGAGGAGCCTAACCCTCTCTCCTCAACAAGCTCAGGGACAGTGGACGGAAGCTCCAGGTGCCCCAGGGCCCGTCCTTCCCAGGGACTCAGAGCTTGCAGCTGGGATGGCATGTGGTGATGCAGGCCCACTCCTGTCTCTCTTCCACGGATCCCTCTGCAAACTGGCCGGCCAAGAGGCCTCCCCACGCCAGTTCCAAGGGGCTCTGCACCCCCCCCGGGGGGGCAGTGCTTACTGCAGCCCTGCGGGGGCCTGGCCGAGCATCGCCCTCGTCCAGGGGCCTGTTCGGGCACTTCCTCTCCCCAGGAGGTCGGCAGTAGCCTGTCCCCTCCCCAGGGCTACTCACGGAGATCAGGAAAACCTTCACGCCCTGGTCCTCAGTGTCCATGGCCGTGATGCGAATGCTCTTTTCACTGGCCTTGTCGATCTGCATCTGCGCCCAGAGCTTGGTGTTGAGGATCAGCCGCAAGCTGCCCTGGGTCCGCATCACTGCAACCGACAAGGCCACTCAGCCCTGGGCCCGGGCCCCCACCCCACAGCCAGCTAGGAGAATGGACACATTCTGGAAAGGAAAACACCACGGGGGCGAAACCCCGCAGTTCTCTCAAGGTGCACATAAGCTGCCCACCAGTCTGCTGAGCCCCACACACTGGGGGCCAGCCCTGCACCACCCAGCTCCCTCCTGACCACGTCCGCCACGGGGAGGGTTCTCAGATGGAGCAGCGTGGGCCAGCTCAGGTAGCTGCGGGCGGGCTCCTGGGCTCCAAATGACCTCCCCGTGTCCACTCCGGGAGCCTTCTGCGCCCAGTGGGCCCACCGCTGAGGCACATGTGGAGCAGCTGGGATGGGCTGGGGGAAGGTGTGTGACAAGGACCACAGGCTGTATGCAGCTCTTTGATTTATTTTCCCTTTCCCTCACAAAACCGCCAGCGCTCTGTTTATTAGAAAACACGTGCAAGGGTTGCTACGTAGATAGTTTCGCTTACTGTCACACTCATAAAGAGAACAGTCACGGAAGAGCTGACAGCGAGGGCCTTGGGATGGGGCCCGGGCCTGCAGGCCGCGGGTGCTGGGGCTCTCTGGTGGGGACCCGTGTGGGGATCCTGCCCTCCTGGGCCTTGGGAAGAGGTCTGTGCCATCCCGGGCCTCTGCACAGACACCGTGCTGCAGCTCACCTAGTCGGGACTGGAGCGTCCCGTCGTCAGCCGATGCCATGTCATTGAGCCTGAGCAGCCCCCGGCCTCTCTCCACCCACGACTGTGAGGTCTTGTCAAAGACAAAGAGCTTACACTGGATCTGGAACACAAGGCAGCCCTCCCAGTGAGCGGGGCCCTGGCTGGGGGAACGCTGGCGTGGACCCACTCCAGGGCCTGCGACCCGGCCTGCGTGAACTACTGGGCAGGGGTCAGCCAACTGTGGCCCAGGGGGCACGTCTGGCCCTTGGCCAGTTTTGCATCCTCTCCTCCAGCCAACATGAATTTTGCATTGTCAGAGGAGCATAAAAGCATCATTAAGGAACCGAAGATAAAAAGCAGATACCAACGAGATACCAGCTCGCACTCACTAGGATGTATCGAGAGCATGGTGAGAGCCCGCACCGGGGAGGGGGTGGAGCACTGAGCAGCTCACACGCCACTGGCGGGAATGACACGTGGCGTGGCGTCGCCGTGCAGCCCAGAAACCCCCCTCCTAGAGCTCTACCCAAGAGAAGTGACGCGTGACCACACACACGAGCCTGTACACAGTGTCCACGGTAACATGATTCATACCGGCTAAAAAGCCAGAAACCTCAATGTCCCTCCATGCACGTCCCTTGGTGATGCCCCGGGTACAGACCCCGAGCCCACGACACTCAGGGAGGGGACCAGACACAGAAGGCCCCACGGGGTGTGAGTCCACAGGGAGACATTTCCAGATTAGGCTTCTCCACGGACGGGGAGGGGGCTCGTGGGGGCCAGAGAGGGCATTTGAGAGGTGACTGCTGATGGAGGTGTTTCTTTTGGGGGATGAAGATGTTCTATTCTGATAGTGGTGGCAGCTCCCTAACTACGTGAACACACTAACCACCACCGGACTGTACACTGCAGAGCGTCAATCCCACAGTATGCGTCCTCGAGCTCAGTGAACTGTTCGACAGATAAAGAACACGCGACGTGGACCCCAGCTGGCCCTTCACCTAGGTGTGCGGGTCTTCCCCGAGCCGCGTCTTTGGTCGCAGAGATTTCACAACAGTGCTGAGTGGGCAGGAGCAGTACTTCTAGAAAGTCTGCATCAGAAACTCTCCGATGCTCTACACACGCAGGTCATGGACACGCACGCAGGTCATGGACACGCACGCAGGTCATGGACACGCACGCAGGTCACGGACAAGCACGCAGGCGCACAACAGCACAAAGCGGATACACAAGGCACACTGAACCGGGAAGCAGAGGAAAGGCGGGACAAGTCTGGGATGCACCCGGGATCCCCGTTCCCTCATAAAATAACACGGGGTGCCAGTGTGACCAAACCACCAGAGCTGCTCATTCTGGGGGCCCGATACAAGTTTCTCCCTGAACTACCGAGAATGCCTCAAAACAGATCCTTCCGCTCAACACCAGAGCGAGGTCAGAAGTCCCGTAGGGCTGAGCTCTCAGAAGCCCCGCCACAAGGCCCCGGAGCATGGGGCACCGGCCCGCCCGCCTGGAGGACGGGGGTCCAACCCCTCAGGTGCGCAGAGAGGCCGGGGGCTAGGATGGCCTCTCACAGCACCGCCTAAGGGCCAGAAGGGCCACCGCAGCCAGATGGCCCCGACCAGACCTGCCTCACCTGTAACACGTTGCTCTCCGCCTCCTCCCCGGTGATGACTTCCACTTTTTCCAGCAAACACTTCCGTGCTGTTGCCTTGGTGTAGGCGGCTGCTGACTCGGCCAGGGACTCTGAAATGTTGTTAGCTAAACGACACTGACTATTTATTTGCTGGGCTGTGTGTGTGTGTGTGTGTGTGTGTGTGTGTGTGTGTGTGTGTTCCTCACAGCAGGCAGAACAGAAAGGTCGCCTCTGTCTCAAGGGTGCCAGCTCCTGGGACGTGGAGTGGGCCCCAGACACACAGTGCTCTGGCCCCGGATGCTGCGGGGGACCCTCTGGGAGCAAGCTGCCCGCGTGGCCCCAGATCACCTACTGCCATTCCCTCGGTAGAGGACAGGGGACGGTGAGTCTTCCACAGAGCACTGAAGAGAAACTCCCCTCCCCCACCTCAGGGCAAGAAGGGAGGGGGACAGCCACCTCCACAACCCTATCCCCAGAGCCATCCCAAATGTTCTGTTTTAGGAGGAACAAGAGCCCTCTCTGTGCGCTGAAAACCAGCGCCGTGGCCTTCCGGTTCCGCCCTGGTGCGGGGATCACACGTGGCTACCAATGCTGCCTCGAGCTGGGGCCCGGGTCCCTCCTGGGCAGGGATGGGGATGGGCAGTGCCTCTGTCACGTGGTACCCTTCCCAGAAGGTGGTGGCACTGCAGCATACCTTTCTCGGGGGTGGCCTCCTGGGATGAGGACTCGGACCCGGACTCAGCAGCTGCATTTTCCCTGGCGGCATCTGAACTGACTTCATTTAGTTTGGGCGGGCTCTGTAGGGGGAGGAAGCACACGGGGAGGAGAGCATGGCCGGGCGCTCCTGGCGGGCCGCCGCAGCACAACGGGAAGCCTGTCTGCCGGCATGGCCCCTCTTGGCACTGCCTCCCAGGCAGAGGGCTTTTTCCTGCAGATGCCCTTTCCTTCCCGGCGCTGGGGACCCACCTAGACCCGGCAGAGGAGATCAGACAACCCTTCCCCAGGCGGTGGGTTCCAGCCTGTGGCTGTGTCTCCACACAGCGATCCTCGAGCACCATTTGGTGGTAAAACCCAGCAGAAAAGAACCCTCACGAAACAGGCAGCTCCGTCTTCCCAAATCTGCCCTTCTCTGCTCTAGGCGAACTGCCGTCCAAGTCCGCATGTGGGGCCTACCCTGACATCTCAGGGAGGTGCGTGCCACCAACTGTTTATCTCTGGACCGTCTCGTTTTAACAGGAAAAGGACAGTACTGATGCTCGAGAAAAAGCAGCAGGAGGCCCCTCAAAATGACACAGACTGAGACAAAGACGGAAATAACGAAGCGGACAAAACAGCCCCTTAACCACACTCAAACAGACGTAGTGGGGTCCTAAGCATTTGACGAGGAAAGAAAAGGAACAAAGATAAGGAAGCAGGTGAACAATTCTAGAACCCTATCCCAAGCTGGCCAGGCTTTCTGGGAGGGGAGATAGCCTGGCCACAGTGCATGCAGGAGACACCCAGGGCACTGCACGGGCCCCTCAAGGCCATGTCCCCAGAGACCTCTCCATGCTGCAGCCTCACGGTCAGGGACGGGGGTGCTGAACTCCCTTGGCTCCAGAGGTGTCTCAGGGTGGTCTCAGAAGCACGTGGCTAAGGACTCCAGTCTGATGATTGTCACTGCAGCTGGCCTCGGCCAGGAGGAAGCATGGCCCCTGACTTAAGGGGAAGCTGGTCCTGGGACGAGGCTTAGCTAGCCGGCAGAGAAGAAGGGCAGAAAGAAAGGCTGGCAGACACCAGCTCCTAGAGAGCCTCCTGGTGCAAAACCCCTGCCCCCAAGTCGGAACTGCGTCTTCTTTCCCTTGTAACTGGAAGCACCCCACTTTATAGAAGGCAAAGTGGCAGCCATATCCACATGTCCCTTGCCCTGGGGCCCCAGGAAAAACAGACCCCGAAGGGGCCACTCACCAGCACACGCTCACTCATGTTCTGGCCAAACACGAATTTGTTGCTGGCGGTGTCGGCACTATTGGTCGAGTTGTCTAAACTGAAGAGAAGACACGCTGTGGGTATGGGGCTCCGCATGGGAGCAGGGCAGGCCGGTGGCACACTCGCCTGTGCTGCCCACGCGTGTGCACGGTCAGAGTGGGTAAAGGCCAACCCCTGGTGCAGAAAGCACGGCTGTAGGCACTGCTCAGCCTCCCCTGTGGGGGACAGGTCAGGCCTGCCAGGGACTCTGAGTCAGGCTATGCCGACCGGTAAACAGACCTTTGGCTCCCGCCTCCAAGGGTCCACAGGGTGTGGGCACTATGTGACATGCCTGACAGCCACTTTATCATCCCCGAGCCCCTTGAGGCCGGGGTCCCATTGGGGTGACTTAGGACATCAGCTGGGAGAGGCTGATCACAGAGGTCAGACCAGGCACCCCCTACTTCCCTGAAAGAACCCCCCCAGTCCCCTGGCCTGCACAAAGGAGGGCACACCTCCCACCCCCGGGACACCGGCAGTGACACTGGATGACCTCGGAGCGGATGTCACCATCACATTTTGTCCAGGTTAAGGCGTCACAGGTGTAAGCGCATTCCACCTCGGCAAATGCTGCGGTGCAAAAAGTGCGTCTAACACCGTCCAATGCACTTTGCTCGTCAAGGGCCGGGCAGCCAAGCGTGAGGTCGCCACTGCTCATGTCAGGCCTCCCGGAGGTCCAAACCCATGTTCTACCCGGTCTGCTGGCCTGTCTCCTAGGCAGGGACACGCTTTCTCTCTGAAACACCCGTGGGGCATCCAGGCCATCCGCAAGCACCACCAGCAGCAGTGTTCGCCATCGGCGAGCCCAAATCCAAGGTAAGGGGTTCTCATAGGCTGGAGCCCAGCAGGCAACACAAGGCGGCCAACCAGCCACTGGCCCACTGGGGTCTGCTCTGGGCATGAGATCCAGGTGACAGAGGTCACTCAGGGGGCCAAGCAGAAATGGGGTCCTGCCTTGCCTGTCTGTCGAAGCCCACCATCCTGGCCCCTCCACAGCTGTGCCGAGTGGGAGTACAGGGAAGAGCTGCGAGGGGGGAGGATTTTTGGCGAAATCTGCTTCCTCCCACCCCCCACCTCCATCCTGCCCCCCAGAAGGACCAGGATGGCTCCTAGTCCGGCTGCTGTCTCTTCCCCGGGCCCCAAGCTCAGGGCGATGGACAACTCTGGGCCGCTCTGAAGCTGGGCACCAGGCCCAAGACACACACCTGGAGCTGATATACTGGAGGAAATAGTTGGTCGCAGTTGGCGTTTCTGAACTGGGGTGTCCGGCATTCTCCATGTCAGCTACTTCAGTGTTCTCATGTGTCAGCTGGGAAACAGAGAGGCAACACTTACTGCTCAAACAACCGCTGTTCAGGACCTCTCCGGATCCACCCGTCTGCACACCCCCAGGCCACATGGCACAGTGCGCGCGCGCGTGTGTGTTGTGTGTGTGTTGTGTGTGCGTGCGTGCACACACACACAAGAAGTGGGGGGGGCTGTAATCAACTTCACTGTTTCTGCTTTTACCAGTTAAGATAGAAAAACAGTTTATGAGGCATTAGAAACTTTTTCTACCTTGTTAAAACAAAACACTCAGCTTGGCATCTTACTGCCCTTTTCACTAATGCTCTGTAATGAGAGATCATAAAATGCTTCCAAATCCGGTATTTTAAGGGGTTTATCATGAATATAATAAAAGCATCGTTTCTTGAGGGCTCTTTTATGCTAGCTAACTGCCATGTCAGCTCCGTTACACATATCACCGAATGTGATTCTCCCAGGAACCCTGAGAGGTGGGTATCATCAACCTCGTACTATGAGTGAGAGAGCAGAGGCTCGGGTGCCAAGAAGCCGCCCGCACCCAGAAGGCGGCATGTAACTGTGAGGCCACAGATCATGTGAGCCCCAGGCGTCTGTAAGATGAGCCCCACCCCAATCTCAAAGCAGCCATCCCCCTAAACTCTAGGCACAGAATCGACCTGACAGCCCAGGCCAGGACCCTGCTCCCCAACACAGGTGGATCTCAAGGCCCTTCCTTCTCCTGTGTCCTCCTCCCTGGAGCAAGCAGCCCCCAAGGGCCTCATTACTTGGGCTAAAGCCATGCAACAGCAATGCCTATTTTTCACCCCTGGGAATGTGTGATTCTGTTGGACAGTGGGCATCGAATGATAAGGTGGATGGCACAGCCTGATGTTTTCCACGTGCCGGAGAGACTTCCATTCCCTTTTCTCAGCATCACAGACATCGGGGCTAGATCGCTATTCAGGGGCGGAGGGGGGGGTGCACCCCGACACTGCAGGGCATTGGGCAGCATCCCCGGCTTACACCCATTGGATGGGCAGCAGTGCCTACACCCCAGTTGTGACAACCACAGATGTCCCCAGACGCAGCCACTGATGCTGTCTCTCAGGCTTTTCAAGGAGCTCCTGCATGAGCTGCTGGAAATGGCCCAGAGGGACGCTCCATCGTGGTGGCTGGAAAGTCAGTGCTGTCCCATTCTGGTCTCCCAGAGCGGCAGGGCACGAGGTCCCGAGCCCAGACCCCTGCCACTGCCAGATGCTCTCCACCCCTGCCTCAAAGTCCCCAGACTATTCCAGTAGCCCTTGGGGGCAGCGGGGGGGTGGGGTGGGATGGGACAGGTGTTATTGCCTCCGATGGGAGAGAAAAGTTCTTTTTCTACCTGCCCTGCCTTAATAAAATAAGGTAATAATTCTCAATTAAGGGTGACTTTGTCCCAAAGGGAACCCTCAGCACTACAAAGGGACACTTTTGGTTGTCACAATGATGAGCAGGGGGACACTCCTGGTACCTGGAGGATGGGGGCCAGGGACGCTGCCCAGTACCCTAGAGCGTCCAGGACAGGCCTCCAACAGCTGAGAATGAACTGGTCTACACGTTGCTTAGTTCCAAGACAGGGAAGCCCATGAGTCAGGCAACAATCTCTCCGGCCACGCTGAAAGCATCGGGTCATGCTGTCTCCTTTGCTCCGAAAATGTGGGTTCTCAGGGATAGGCACGCTTGGCTGCCTCCCTGTCTGCTGCTCCCGGGAGAACGGGGGAGCCTGCTGGGGAGTGTGCCGGGAGCAGAGCAGTGCAGGATGGCGGGCATGCAGCACAGGAAGCCACCGGAAGCACCACGAGTCACAGGACGAGCGCGCAGGCACGGTCTTTGTCTCCACCTCCCGCCCCTTGTCAGGAAAAGCGGAGTTCCTGTGGTTTAACCTGGAGGAGGCTGAACAGACCGACCCAGGAGTGCAAGCGCTCATCCAGGCCTCTGATCACACACCTTGACTCTGTCCCTCAGGTTCTGCCCGAACACAAACGCCTGCTGTGCAACTTGCTCTTTTTTCTCACAGTTTTCCTCCTCACAAGTATCGCTAGACTCATTTTTCTGGGGCTCTTTCTCCTAGTTAGAAACACAAACAAGACGACAACTGAAAAGAAGTGACAGGTTAGCCCCGAGAAGCAAGACGGGCCATCTCTCGCCGCTCCATCTGCTCGCTGTGTCTCCTCTGGCACGGGTCCCTGGGCGGCTGGCGCTGCCCAGGTGTGGCCTGTCCTCGCATCACCAGGGACACCGGAGGCGGCGGGGCCGGGCCGCTTCTCGGTCTCCCTCCAGCTCCGAGCCGTGCAGCAGACCCGCTGTGCCGGCCGCCCTAGCTATCCAAGTGTCCAAGTAGCAGCAGGTTGCAGAGATGGGCCCTAATTTTAATTCCGCTAACTGGTTTGAAGGGGTGTGTGGGGGGTGCGCTCAGGGATGTTCTAAAAATGAACCGTAGCCTATTGTCTCCACCACATGTGCTCCAACATCTCCGGAGGGTGTGGGGGAGGTGGAGGGTACAGAGCCTCAGGCAGCAGCTCAGCTGCCAAAACGGCCGAGGAGAAATACACACACACGCAACCTGGCTTTGTGTCCAGACGCCTTGGTGCGGTGCTGCAACTCGCATGTCAGATCTGCCTCTGCGCCCCCCGCCCCCCGCCAACGCAGGCTCTTCAGAACATGCCCCATTCTCCAGCTGCCTGGCAATACTACTAGAAAACACATGCTTTTGGCCTATGTAACCCTCCCAGAACCCTAGACTTTGCTCAAAGAAAAAAAAATGCTGAGCTGACCCCTCCCCAGGTGGATTTCTTCAGTTAGAACAGGCCCACACGTATGAATCCCCGAGCTGTTCAGGTGTGGAAATGGGGAGGGCAGAGATTTTATACATCTCTCCGTATAAAATGGCACAAGACCTCATCAACGGAAGCCAGTCCCCCAGCCTCGGACTCCCCAGAGTCCCTGCAGCGGGGTGGTGCTGGGCCAGGGCAGGGCCGCGCTCTGGAACAGCGGACAGACCATCCCGGGCGCTCTAACAACTATGGACCCCAGCTGCCGTCGCGCACACACACCGCTGAGCAAATCCAGAAAGCCTTCACACGCCTCCCGCCCGCCCACCCCGCGCCGCTCAGAGCAGGTAACTGTCCACACACTCAGCGAAGCTCCGAGAAGTTTCATGTGCTCCCTGCCTAGCACAGACACACCTCAAGTGCTCGCGCCTCGTCGGAGGGACTTCTCCGTGCGGGGTTGTCGGGCGATGTCGCTGTCATGGCCCCTGTGCAGTCTGCTGGGATACTGACCCCGTTGGTGCCGCTGCTCGGGACTGCAAGGACAAGTGGACAGCAGGGGGGGGGGGTCACAAGGGTTCAGTGTGGGACCTCAAGTGCTCCCTTCTACCATTTAGACCAATCGTGTAATTTCTCATTCTTAAAGAAAATTCTTACATTTAAAAAAAACCCAAAGGAGCCCAGAACTTATTGCTTATTCCACAAAGGAATTTTCCGTGTACTTAGAAGCGATATGGCTAACTAAGGTAAAAAAGAGAAAAAGAACATATATTGAACAAGGAATAATTACGAGTCTTAGAAAACACGGTTTTCCTTGTAACATCTTGGGTCTGCGGACTTCTCCCTGTAACTAGTTGGGGTCGCATGGCACACACAGGTTTAAATCTGGCTGACTGGGCAGAGCATATCAAAAAGCTTCCCTGTTGGAACTCTTTAGAGATACTATTTCCCTCGTGCAGGATTGCTTCCGACAAAGAATTTTTGAATTACAGGGAAAGACCAGGAGGAAGACAAGAAAAGCTCGTGAATATGGAGAAATTAAGGGTCCAGTGAACACCACGAGCTGTGTGGAGACCAGGGAGATACGGTGGAAGAGGCAGGGCTTATGGATGGCAAATCAGGTGAAACTGCACACATGACCCAAATGACCCTTCAAGTCTCCTGCACGCACAGGGCCGACTTTTACCTGCAAACTTGCTGGGACGGACTGCAGAGACTTGGGAGGGAGTCAGCTTTCTTGAAGCCAGCATGTGCAGAAAGCATGCCGGTCACCCTGGCCTGGTGCCACAGGGAGATGGTGGGACCATGCTCTGTCCAACCTGGGCTCACCATGGACTTAGGGGATTGCTTCCCCTGCCCTCTATTTCTGAGTGCATTCAGCAGATATGGCCAAAGTCACCTGTGTCAAAACACAGCCGTCCCACACCCATTTCAGGAATGCTTTACACCCTGCCGTGGGAGCCTGGGTGCCAGGGCCGTTTCTTACCAGTCTGTGAGAGTGCCTTTGGCTGTGGGGCTTGTAACACTGCCGGGCGAAGCACACTCCGCTGTTGCTCCTTGGGCTTCTGGCTCGGCAGACCTGAAAACAGAGGTTGGCTTGCCTGGGGCCCTTGGACCTCGTAGGCAGAAACACACAGTCCCGTACTGGCTCTTAGGAGTTTTTGAGAAATTAATTCAGTGAGTACAGTAATGCTACAGGGGGAAACCAAGGGACAGCTGTCCTCAAGCATTAAGCGCAGATGGTGCAGGGAAAGCAGAGCACCACAGGCAGCTCCCCAGAGTTTAGGACTCTGCTCGGGCTCACATAAAAATACCCTTTGCACCTGCTTTTCCAAGTGCCGAGAAAATCCATCTGCCAAACACAGATTGGGCAAGAAGCATGAGAGAACGCTTCCAACTCTGCACCACTGCCAGGCCCCGCTCCCCAGCGGCACGCCACTGGATCGTGGCCACTCTGCTAATTAGGCTTTCTCTGTGGCACGCTGGGGCCGAGACGCTCAGGAGACACAGCCTGAACCACCTGAGCTACTGCTGGGCACAGAGCCCCACACCGGGCCAAGTCTGCTCCCTTGCCCCCCATCCTCGGTGGTGGAGGGCTCACAGTGCGGACAATCTCCTTGGTCTGATGGGCTCCTTAAAGTGGCTTTTCAGGACGCATGCGCCAGGGAACTGAGCTGACCTAGAGAGCAGGCTGAGCCCGGAGCATGCCGCCTGGGCTGCGCACGGCAGCTGTGCAAACAGATGCAGAGGCAGGAAGGGTGGGAGACAGCCCTTCCACTTTCCTCCTTAAAGGTGGGCACCTACCTGCGCTGGGTGCCTGGCCGTGAATCAATGTTGGTGGCTTCAACCGGAATCCACTGCTCTTTTCCTCTACAAGCACAAGACAAAAGATAAAAAGCAGGCCTGCCTAGGCAGTAGCAAAGCTGAGAGGGTCAAAGGCAGGGGAAGACTGTGGTCTGGACCTCAGTGGCCATGAGCCCAGAGAACCAGAGAAACGCAGAGGCCCGGTTCAACCAACCAAGGTTATAAGGCAGCTTGGACGAGGAGGCGCAAGGGGGTTGCAGGAAGTGCTGGCTCCAGGGTAGGTGCTGACAATGAGACCGGGGTGGGGGTGGGGGCTGTCGAAGGGGAGAGACAAAAGTGACAGTGGGAGGCTGGTCCACCACTGGGCCCTGGAGAATGTCAGGGAGCCACCCAATAAAGGTCCCTGTGACCAGTCTCCCTTTCTTAGCGGACTCGTCAGAGGATGCATGTGTAATCGGGAGAAGCCTCTGTGCCGCCAGCAGATGTCTGGGAGATAAGACACATTTTCTGTGGTGAGAGATCAAAGGCGGCAGGCGGCAGGCTTGCCCTCTCTTTTCCAGACGTGCCTGGAGAGCCTCACCTTGTTGCTTCCTGAGAACACCTGAAGGCCCAGGACAAGGAACGGGGAGGAAGCAGGGCAATGGCTTAAAACCTGGTTTCCACGGGGCCACTGGTCCACACTGGTCCTCTGTGTGTGCTGGTGAGGTGGCCTATCTCCTAAGGGGGTGAGGAGTGGGGACGGTCTAATCTGCCTTGACAGGAAGGATCAGCAGACAAAGCCTCGGGACGCCAACAGATCAGGTCTGTTCCTGGGAAAGCAGAGGGACGGCAGCACCCGGGGCCACCGGAGGCAGCCTCACTTTTGTGCTAAGGTCCAGCTCATTGGAAAACACCCTTGTCGGGGTGCAGGAAACAAGATCAATACACAAATATCAGTTGTGTGTATCTCTGTGCTAGCAATGGACAGTCCAAAATGAAGTTATGAGAACACGTTATTCCATTTATAATAGCACCAAAGAGAATAGTACTTGGGAATCAATTTAGCAAACAAAGAACACATCGTCGGAAGAGAGACAAACGAATGGGAGGAGGTCTTAGAAGATCACGCAGTACGTGACTGTTTACACGAAACACCCAGAACAGGCAAACCTTGCAGGCGGAAAGTGGATTCCTGGTGGCCAGGGGCTGGGGGAGGGGGTGCTGAGTGACTGCTCACGGGTGGGTTTCTCCTTGGGGTGACAGAATAGTCTAAAATTAATGACGGTGGACAGACACAACTCTGGATACTCTGAAAACCAGCCAGCTGCACACGAAACAACACAAATGCCTTATCAGACCAAACTCGGAGTCATAAAACAAAGTCAAATCAGAATTCTCAATGAAGAAGGAAAGCCTTCTTCCTGCCGTCTGCACGTTGGCCGGCCAAACTGTTCTCCCTGGGCCAAAACAGAATTACAAAAGCTCTCACTGCTAGTTAGTATGAAGGAGTGGAGTCCACCAGGCTGCCAAGAGCCTGCGTTAGCGGAGTTGGGGTCTCTCCCATAAGAGAGGGGTCATAAAAACCACACTCAGGAGAATCAGACGCCACAGATGCAGGGGAAGACATGCTGCCAGATGTTCCTTTTTAGGAGAGAAACAGTGAATCACATTTCCAAGGCTCAGGACTATTCAGAAGATGACTGGCAATTTACAAGCATTAAAAAAAATGGAGATGAAATTCACAAATGAGATAATTTTTAAAAGCCTTTACAGCTGGCTTTGCAATGCTTACGTCGCGGCTACCGATCAATCTCCACCTTCCCACCCTGTGTGGAGCAAAGCCAACAGCCACTGACTCTCGCAGCCAGCTGAGGCTGGCCAGCGGGGGCGCAGGCCTGGATGACCACTGCCCCTGAGCACCCACTAGCACAGGGCCTGCCACCTGGCCTACCCCGCAGACACAGAAGAGATCACGCAGAGCACAGCAGTGAACAGATGACAGACAAGACAGACAAGGCGTGCCACACCTGTCCTGGCAACTGAGGACTGGGGACAGAAGGAGCCCAAGGCAGCAGGGAGGTGTGCTCACAGGGCATCCAAGCCTTGGCCCGCCTGCAGTCCCCATCTTCACCAACATAGACATGCTCTCTTTTCATGACCTCAAAAAACTCACTTTGCCTACAGCATGGCCACGGTGCAGTGAAAAGCTGTTGCTGACGTTCAGAGCCGTAGCACACAGGAAGGATAGGGTCACTGGGGTGAACGAGCGACTGTGCCTGTGTCTTTTTTTTTTTTTTTTTTAAGATTTTATTTATTTATTTGACAGAAAGACAGAGAGAGCTCACAAGTAGGCAGAGAGGCAGGCAGAGGGGGAGGAGGAAGCAGCCTCCCTCTGAGCAAGGAGCTCCATGCGATGCGGGGCTCCATCCCAGGGCCTTGAGATCATGACCTGAGCCGAAGGCAGAGGCTTAACACACTGAGCTACCCAGGTGCCCCTCGTGCCTGCATCTCTTGAGGGCACATGTGTGCCCCGCTGTGAGCTCACTGGGGTATGCGGTGGTTCCCTCTGAAGCAGCCTCCATCCCACTCCTAGTTATGCCTGAAGCAAGTGGGCTCCTTTGAGGGTGCTTTCTGCCCCGCGTTGGGAAGACCCCAAGTGACGTGTGAGGAAAGCAATGCTCATGCCTCAGGGGAACTTCAACTTGGCATATGCCAGAGGCTGAAAAGACTTAAAGAGGAGACAGCCTGGTGGAGGCTGGGCAGGGGCAAGGGGGGCACCAGGACAGGTGGGAGGGTGCTTGGCATGTATGGGGAGGGGGGAGGAGGGCTACAGCGATGCGGACAGGCACTGTGGACAAAGGGAGCCAGGTCTCTCTGAGAGAGAGAAGCAGAAGAACGAGGCAGGGAGCCTCAGGCGAACCCCGTTGGTGCTGGACTGGAAGCACATGTGAACCCAGGGTTACCCACACATGCAGACAGATACAGAGACACGTGTGGATGCGCACACACAGATATGTGCTTATGCACAGGGGTCTGTGCCCCCGTCTCTGGGCACCAAGGGGGCCCAAGCGCAGTGAGAGCCCAGCGGTGGCGAGCCTGCTGAGCACGCAGATCTTCGTTTCTGGAGGCAGCGCTCTACTGAGAAGGACCCATGAGGGCCGATGATAAGCCTGGAGCCTCTTGTTAGCCAAATCTGGGACGATTAAAAGAAATTCCGTGCTAGTAAGGACAAGACGTGAGTTGTCGACTAAAGCAGGAATCCATGCACCCATCTTGCTGTGCAGCCGTAACAAGGGGCTAAGTGGGCAGGAAGGACCACTCTCTTCCAGAACTCCAATTAAGTGCACTAGTAACTGGGAAGGCAGAGTCCCCCAGTCCCTTCGGTGATCAATCGTCAGAGTAATGACTAATCCCAGCAAGAGCGCACAGAGGAGGCCAACAGTGAGAGGAATGGGCGTTCGTCTCATCTTAGAGTCTCTCTCCAGAACACAAGGGGATGATCTCACAGTGGAGAAACCGACAGAGCCCACTCTAACCTAGCCAACGAAATCAGCCCCACAGGTACCAGGACAGGCAAGCTCCGCGCACCACCCAGGACCGGACAGCGTGAACGCAGCTTCACTTCTGCGGAATTCTAGCCCCAAAGGCACCACCCAGGCGGAACCACCAGGAATCAGTGACAAACCCAGACAGAAAAACCTCTCCAAAATCACTGGCCTGTAATCTTCAAGGCCATAAACATCAAGAAAAGAATGAGGAAGTATTCCAGATGGAAGGCGAGATAGGGAGTATATGATCCGGGATCTGACCTCTCTGCTATGAAGGCGGACATCACTGGGACAACGGGAAAATCGAATGGGCAAAGGGATAGGAAGCGCCTTATAAAATTCTTGCATCAGTTAAAAATCCCTCCCCCACACAAAAAAAAAATTAAAGCTAAAAAACAAAGGGAGGTAGGCAAGGACAGAAGAGGACTGATAGGGCTCCAGCCTGCCTCAGGGACCAGGAAGTGAGGCTGCGTCGGTACCCCTCAGCAGGCCTGGGAACCCCCGTCTTCTCAGGGCGGCCCTGCTCTCAGTGCTGCAGGATAAAGGTTTTGTGGGGCAAGAGAAGGGAGTGAGGCCATCACTCACAGATCTTGGAGGTGATGATGGCGAGATCTGGAACAGAAATGGACAGCACCAGGCGATCTAGACTCTAGACGCAGGGCCTGGTCCCCTAGACCAGAACGGGGTCACGTCGGCTAACACCGCCCCTCCAGCTCACAGCGCTACATGCTAAGCCAGTACTCCAGGGGTCCCAAAGACGCTGACAAACCACAGAGTCAAATAAAGTCAAAATAAAGTCTATTGTTTGAAATGGTGCTACTGAATCAACCCCCTAAGTTATAAGAGCATCGCTCTCACGCCAGAGTATGACTTATCTTGCAATGCTTTTGAAGCTGGCAATGAATTTATATAAGGCAGCTTGGGTTACAGAATTCGGGTAGTTGAACTTGCTCATTAAATCTTTTATGAGGAATTTCAGCCCCGTGGGGGAAACTTTCAGGAAATCTTGGGAGCTGGATCTCTAGCAAAAGACCAAAAAAGGAAGGTTCCATAGTCTTCTGAGGGGAGCAAGCTACTCTCCTTCAAGGATTAAAGCTGTGATTACACATATTTATCTGAACAGGTCTAAGTAATATTGATTAATGTGAGATTCTAATGCACAGGAAAGGGTCTGGAAAATTCCATCGACCTCACAGCAGTTACCTTGGGGTGGGAGACGAAAAGGGGCAGGCAGATTCTTTTACTCTACGTATTTCCCACTTGCCTTTTTAAAAAAGCAGTATGAATGTATTACTTGTGTATACTTTTGAAAAACAAGTAATATTCCTCTTTGTGGCTGCTTTTTGTTTTTGAAAAAACAAACAAAAACCAAAGAATAAAAAAACCAACCAACACCTTTAAGACTTCTTGTGACTAGGCCCTCCTGCAGAAGCAAAAAATTAAGGCCTTATGAAGCCTGCCTCACGCTGGATTCCAAATCTATGAGCTGAAGATTTGGGAAAACATTTAGGAACTGAAAAAAAAATCTGGTTTTCAAATTGCCCATCCTTTTTAAGATCTTATTTTACAGTATCAACTGCTTTTCATCCCAGGAAAACCCCCAGTGACTGGAAGTAAAAGGCAAAGGGACATGAGGGCTCACCTGGTTCTGAGTCAGAATTGCCTGCAGATGGCTCGCAGAAGGTTGATGGCATAAAAACATTGTTTTTTGATACTGTCGACAAGGAGGCGCAGGCGGGGAAGGGAACAAGAGGAAACCAGTGTGAGTAGGCCGGGCACACAGGCACCGGATCACCTCTCCCACCTGAAGGCTCCACCTCCAAGCCCCACTGTGCGGGGCTCAGCATTACGAACCGGGCCTTTAGATGCTGGGGGCTACTGCGGCCGTCTGTCTCGCTCTCACGCCCCTGGCTTTTCCTTGGTACCACAGGCCCCAGTGGAAGCAGCCAGGAGGGAAGCAGAATGAACTGGACGTACCAAGCCTCAGGCCCTGTTCCTTGTCACCTGCCGAAGGCTCGCTGTTTGGCTGCACTCCTGTCCCCTCACTTGTTTGGGACCTTACTTTATACTTCTCCATTGCTTCCCTGGGTGCGGGCCAGGCAATAATGCATGCAGTGGGCCTCAGAGCTGAAGAACTAACTGCGTAGACAGAGCACAGCTAAGCAGAATCAGAAGGCAGGACACAGACCACGCCTTCCAACATACCGGCTCCTGCCTCCACCCCCGGGGACTAAGAGCTGACTATTCCCTACACCGGCGGGCTGGAGCAGAAGGGAGAGGCTTGGCTGTCCTCTGTCCCTGCAGCCTCTGGCCATAGCACAAATCACCTTTCCTCTTCTTCGCTGCACCTTTTGCCACAGGATGTGGCTCAGCAGGGGACAGTGATTGGGAAGAAATACAAGCGATCAGGGAGCAGACGCTCCCTTGTCTCATAGGAATGCCCATGCAACAAGGGAGAAAAGGAGGTCTCCAGAAGCTGCTGACTGTCCTGATGGCTCCTCAACGCCTGCTTAGCAAAGGACAGCAAAGCCCCGCAGGAGGGCCTCTGGCAGTCAGGAGACAGGGCACAGCAGCGTCCACAAAGAGGTTAAGGGAAAAAGGAGTGAAATCCAGGTGCTGAAGGATCCGCCTCAAAAGGACCTCTCCACGGTGCCTTCCTGTTATACATCCGCATCACTTTTGTAAGCAGCAGCCATCCTTTAGGTTCACAGGTATAAAATGCTCTACATGAACCTCCCAAGAAAGAATGCCAAGTTGGGTAACTGGAGATCCTCGCTGAATGTGTCTCAAAGTGTCTCTGCACTAGAGAGCCAAGACTGAGAAGACGGACGATGCAAGGGGGAACCGAGTCAAGATGGGGAGGAGAGGGGCAAGCCCTGAGGCAGTGTTTACCCTTGAATCTGCAAGGCTGTCCCTGGGGCTCACAGAACCTCCCACCAAATACTCCAGCATCTCTCCTGACCCTGGGAAACTGCCTCTTTGCTGCACTGGCCTCCAGCCAGAGCCTCCACGCAGTCAGGGCCCAGCCACCTCCACAGGGTCCTGGCCTGTGGCCCACCCTTCAAGGTTCCATCAAGCCCTCCTCCTCTGGGAGCTCACGGCACCCCACCACCGAAGAGTGTTCTGGGGCCACTTGGTTCGATATGTACTGCGTATGTGTCTGCGCTTCTCATCCAGACTGCCACGCTCTGGGCACGTGGCTGGAGGGTCAAGAGGACACTCTACTTCCCACTTCCTACACCTGTAGTCTAGAGACACGGCCACAAACCTGGGAAGATGGACAAGTAATTAATGCCCAGAGCCCCCAAAAGGATGGACAGTCCTTTTCCTCTATTTCAGAGGGACCCTTTCTTGGTGCATCTTCTTTTAGTCCGCTACCTCACGACCCTCTGTCGAGCGTCACTGGTTCCAGAAGGGGCACCTCCAGCTTCATTCCTGACACAGACCGAGTCTCCGGTCGATTCTAATTGGATGTGGGCACGAGACCGGCGCGAGTGTGAGGCATGGCAGGGGGACGGCGGGCTCCTGAGCACGGACGCTGCTCTGCCACGGTTACCTGACTGCGAGGGCGGGAACTGGGTTAAAGAGGACGTTCTTTCTCGCTTGACGGGAGGGCAGTAATTTCCATCTTCTCGGTCGGAATCTACGGAAGAGGAGGAGGAGGAGGAGGAGAAAAATCAGGCTGCTTCCACTTTTACAACCAAAGAGAACGAGACGTTTTAGAGATTTCCTCACCTTCTCCACCTTCGGGGCTGGAGCCTCCAGCTGGCCTCTGAAATGAGAGCACACGGCAGGGCGGTAAGCGAGGGCCGGGCTGCCCAGCACCCGGCAGCTTGAGTTCTGTCATGAATGGATCCTGAAACGCAGCGCTCAGGGCCAACTCCCTGAGCTCAGGCACCCAGGGCGCGGACAGACTTTCAACCTAATGCTCAAAAATCCTCCCAGGAACCCTCTGTGTCTGCCTTACCAGGCCATGAGCCGAGGAGTCCTCCTAAAGGCTGAGAACGTGTTTACCGCACAAAGACTAGTTTCTCTCTCTGCACAGGTCACAGCTAACTGCGTGCCACCCCCCAACTCAAACACGGCGAAACATTATCTGGCTGAAATTCATTCTGCCAAGAGCTGGCAAGTGACCCGCTCCACTCTGGAGGGCAGTCGGACTGTGTAAAATGGCCTAACACTGGAGCGCAGCAGTTCCCCTTCCCTGGCCTGGCCTGGCCCAGCCCACACCGCGGAACCCGCTCCAAGGTGGACCATTACTTCCAGAGCGACAGAGGACTCTGACGCCGCGGACCTAAGCTGCTGCAAAGTGTTCAGAACGCAATCGTCTAACATAACAACCCGCACACCACACGACCTACTGAGAAATCACAAGCTATGACAGAAGGCGGCCGAAGAATATCCTCCTTAACAACCTTCAGCTTTAGAATGTGAACGACCAGCCATCCAGAAGCCTTGAGATGAGAGCCCCGCTCCCACCCCTACAGCATATCCAATCCCCCACAGACTTGCAACCTTTCACAACTAAGCACCAGAAGCAGACGTCGAGGGAGGAACCCCAAGCCTCCCCGGCACTTGTGTGAGCACAAGCAGAGGAGCCAATTTTCTTATTTTCAGAAAGGTCCCTAGAGGTCTAGTTTAGCCAAAGGAGGACCGCCTGCCTCGAGGAGCTGTTAGGGGTTAGAGGCACACCTGGGAAAGTGCTCTGGGAGCTGCAGGGCGGGGTGGAAATGCAGCGACTGCCCTGTCAATAATGGGCCGTGGGCATGGCGAGAGCCCTGGCAGCACTGTCTCCGTGAAGGGCCACGTGCATATGCCACTGTCTTAGTTTGCAGAGGCCCAGTCTGTGGACCCCGACATAAGAGACAGGGAGAGAAAAGGATCCCAACCTGAACTCTCCTCCAAAGTGGGCCAACAACTTAGGTTTGAGTTAGAAATGCAAGCCTCCATGAAAGGGTGAGGCCTGCTGTCCCCCCGCCTGCAAGGGGGGATCAGAAGGCTGCGAGGAGGCCGTCCATCAGAGCGCCTGGGAAACAAACCCCTCCTAACACAAAAGGGGGCCAACACCTCTCGGGGCGACTGTGAACATACCAGCTGGGCACTGACCGGCAGCGGGACCATGAGAGTAAAGCGTGAAGGTGCTCGAGTCCTCTGGCAGGCCCGCAGGGCTTACTTTCTCCCATATCTGACACCTCCTGAAGGTATACCTCGGGCAAATCATTTCGCTCGCCCAGGCTTTTGTTTCCTTCCTTGGGAAACGGGGGTGCCAGCACCTCCGCCGCAGGGAGATGAACGGGCCAGAGAGATAAGCAAGTGAGGCAGCCTTCCATCTGACCCCATACCCAGCCAAGGCGGACATGTGGACGGGTGGGGGGATGGAGCTCTCCCAGCAAGCTCACTTCCGCTGGATGTTATGCCCTTGGGAAGTCAGGATGTGGAGTCATGTCCCCAGGGAGCCAGATGAGGGGTCAGGGTGGGCGACCCAGGTGGGTGTTAAGAGGGTCCTGAGCCCAGAACTAAGTGTTGGGGGTGTCGCTGAGACCCATACTCTGGCCGCGCTTTCTTTTCCCTGGGTCCAGGCCTGGGGTGGCATCTGATAACATAGAACCAAGCCACAGGCACAGCAGGCCTTTTCTCTCGGGACCACCCCCTTCCTTGGGGGACATCCCTGAGGTGCAGTCATCAGGTGCCCCCTTCCTATTCCTTCACAGTGGCTGGGCCCACTCCCAGCTCCGGTCCCATGGCTACTGGCCTCTCTCCTGTCATTCAGTAAGATCCCCGCTGCACCAATCCCACAAGTGACAGCCTCTCGGATCCCGTGGGACCTGCCACTTTGACAGCGACCTCTGGGATCCTGAAATGGCCTTGTAGACACCACTCCCTCATCAGCTGACTTCTTTTCACTCTGCTCACTCTTCCCTGGCTTCTCACAGGAGAACTCCCTCAGTCCTGCCCCTGCACTCCTCTGTACTTCCCACTCTGATGAGTGTCACCTGAGCCAGAGTCCCCAGCAGCTCGAGTTCCAGGAGGGCACTGGCCCTCAGCCCACAGCAGGAGCTCACCTGCAATTTGTTCAGTGAAGGGACACAAATCGCAGCCCTTGGTGGGCCTCAGAGATGCCGCTAAGGCATGGGTCCCCGTGTTACACACAGAACAGCGGCCCTGAAAGCTCGCCGGACTCTAGCTTCCTGTTTCCTCAGCTGCCAAAAAGGGTATTCCTTCCCCACCTCAACCTCAAGAGACCTCCACACCTACCTTCGCTTTGCCCCACTGGCT
>RCUC01169259.1:0-47547 GCA_003697995.1 Taxidea taxus jeffersonii | reverse complement strand
GAAGAAGGAGATGCCCCACCGAGATGGGAGCCTGATGCGGGGCTTGATCTGGGGACTCCAGGACCACGACTGGAGCCGGAGGCAGTTGCTTAACCGACTGAGCCACTCAGGCAACCCATCCTCAGGCTTTTTACAAAGGATCAGGTAGTAAAGATTTTAAGCTTCCCAGACATACGTCTGTCCCGTATTCTTTTTTCACAACGCTTCAAAAATGTAAAACTCTTCTTAGCTCAAGGGCCCTACAAAACCCGGCTGCAGTCTGACCCCGTGAGGCTTACTCACCTTGGCTCGGGACATCTGCGCGTGAAGGCGGCTCGGTGGGCCGGGGCCGCATGGTGGGAGTTGGGGTAGGGGTGGTGGCAGGGTCGGAGGTAAGAGTGCCAGAGGCTAAGTCTGCTCCCTCTGAGGCCCTGGGCTCGGCCTCATCGCGCTCTGCTGAGTTGGGCTCCGGTGGCCTGCCCTCCACCTGGGGCGGCAGCTGCTCAAGCCAGGAAGCACTCTTGAGGGTGTTGTCTGTGGAGAGAAGACTCTGCTCACATCCTGTGCTGCCACCCAGGGTCCTCCCCGGGCCCACCTGGCTCCCAGCTCTGGGGCCGTGGCAGAGAGAATGGGGGAGGCCCTGAGGAGTGAAAGGCCTCCAAAAGAGCGTGGTGGGGAGGCTTGGTGATCAACAGACCGGCTCCAAGCCCCCCAGCCGAGTGACCTCAGCCAAGTCCCCTGCCTCAGTGGGCCTCAGCTTCCTCTTCTGTGAAAGGAGAGTCGTGAGGCCCACCATGTTAGGCTCTTGTTATGATTAGAGGAAAAGGTTTCCATCATTTGCGCAGGTCCTGGCAAGCATGAGGTGCCAAACGTGAGACCCCTTCCCTCCTAAGTATCAGATACTTTGTCCCAATTCTTTCACACTCCAGATTCAACTCTAGGAGGGAGAGACCCTTGCTCCCATTTTACAGACTTTCTCCTGGTCCTCTCCTCTGGAACCCAGCCTATTGGTCCTCTCACACAGCATCTGCCACTTCACACAGGGAGAAACAGAAACAGGCAGCTTCCCATCACCTTTGGACCCCAGGTCTCTGTCTCTCTGTCCCCTCACTCAGCTCCTATCTCTGATCGTGAGGGTTTCTGGGCCAACCCCTCTCCCCCAACCAAATCTCGCTGGCAAGGCCTTTGCTGAAAGGATGACTTTTTCAGCTCCTGTGGGACCTGTATAGGGCCATCTCTGACCTACACACTTGTCTGGGCTGGGCGGGATGGGGTCTGGGTAAGAAGACAGGAAGATTCAATGCCACACTGCAGGGGACAGAGCTGGGGAGGGCTCTCAGGCAGGTTCTGCAGGCTGCTGACCTGGGTTCCAGTCCCGCCAACTCGCTGTGAAACCTGGAGCTTGTCTCTTCACCTCTCTGAGTTTGTTTCCTCACCCGGATCAAGTCCAACAGTGTGTGTGAAAGTACACAGAAAACTGTGATGCCAGGGACAAAGGATAGGGGATGGTGTGGCCCCTGAGGCTGAGGTCCCTTGACGTTGGGACAATTACCTGACTTCCCTCATTTTCTCTCCCTGCCAGGCTTCCTCTTTGCATAGGGTTTAGCCGGTCCCATGGTGGGGCAGCCCCTGGGGTTTCTTGGGAATGGGGCACACCCTCTGGCGGGGGGGGGGGGCTGGCCTTGACAGCAGGCCAGGCCCAGGGCCTGGTTCCCACGGGCCTTGCTGGCACAGCCAGCTGTTTGCAGCTGTTGTTGGGCAGTGCCCAGCCAGGGGTCAGAGGCTCTGTACTGGGGCCAGGCGGAGCTGGCAGGACTCAGAGCCAGCAGCTGCCACCGGGGGATCCGGAAAGAGGCCCCTGAGCCTTGAGAGGCCAAGAATTTATGGGGGCTCTTAAAGGAGTCTGGTCCCTCACATTTCCACCTCCTGGCCCCTTGGACATGGGGTGGGCAGAGGGCTTTATGGAAGGAGGTGGTCAGCAGGACCCAGGGTGGGGGAGCAGGCTTGGGTCACCTCTCTGGGACATAAGAGGAGAGCAGGCATCTGGGGAGGGTCTCAGAGGAAAAACCAGGAGCCATACCAGTTCGGATGGCCCAGAAATTTGGGTACTCTTGGGACTTTTGTCTCTTGTGGGTTTTTTTTTAATTACTTGGTTGCCCTTCACTGTGATCCCCCACGGATTGCAGGAAAAATACAGGAGTCTGTGGGCTCCTCTTTAGGGAAATAGGAAGTGGGAGGGCATCCCTGCCAAGGCCACTCTGGAAATGAGAGGTGCTCTGAAGGCTCCAGAACACTTCCCAGAACCTGGCCTGGCCCTAGCCCCTGGAGAGTCCCGCCCCACCTGTGGCTGCTGCCTGCTCATGGGTCTTTTTTCCCACTGGACTGTGAAGTCTGTGTTAGGCAGAATCTCTGGGAGATACGGCATATACATAGTGGACCTTCAGCAAATCTCTAAATGAAGAAGGAAAAGTCCAGTGAAGGCGGAGACCGCTGAAAATACCGGAGAAGAACCTAGTGGCCCTTTGCATTGATTCAATCATTTCATCCCCAACACCACCACAAGGGGTACCATTTCATTGTGTGGATGAGCGACGGACACCAATAGGTACCCAACCAGCAGACCTGAAATCTGGGGCAGTTTGTAGAAGACACTGGGTCCCCGCAGGTGATCCTTGCTTGGGGTGCAGCCATCCAGCCACAGGCCCCCATGCCCCCAGGGTCCAATCCTCTTCCAACTCACCGGCCATGGCCTCGGTTGCCTCTTTCCTGCCTGCCTTATAGTAGGTGATGCCTCGAATCACAGCCTGCTGCTGGGCCAGAGTCCGGGGCTTGGCTGTGGGCTGGGGGAATCTGCCCTTGCCGCCCTCCTTCCTCAGCTTCTCCACCTTCAGCAGCTTCTCCTTAGGAGATTTTGTGAGGCCCCTGTCTGCCAAGGTCTTCTGAATGTTGCCATATTTGTTGTTTTCTTTGCCTTTTCCTCCAGCTGTGTCCTGAGAGAGAAGGCAGATCTCAAACTTAGGGGAGGGAAAAAGGGTGTTTAGGAGGTCATGGAGGCTCAGTGTGTGGGTGGAGGCTGGAAGTGGTCATGATGCTTTAGGCCCTAGGTCTCAGGTGCTTGTGAACTCACAGCTTTCCTCCCATAGTGGCTACATCCATGACTGGGGTATGCCTCAGTTTCCTCAGTCAGCTCTCCAGTTCCCTGGCAGGAAGAAGCCCAACCTAATAGATTAAGGTTCCTGTTCCTTTTCCAAACCACTGTGTACTCGTCCCCAGGGGTAGAATATAATGGTTAATTCTTAAAGGAGGGAGCTGCTCACTAGATCAGCTTCCCATCTCTGTTTCTCTTGTTCATGGGTCTTTGTGGACAGGGGCGAGGTTTTCAGCCTCCAAGGCAGGGTGACAATCCATCTCAGTGTGCCTGGAACTTTCCCAGTTTCAGCACTGAAAGTCCTGCATCCTGGGAAACCCTTTAGTCCCAGGCCAACTTGGATGGTTGGTTACCAAGGCCATTGCCCTTAGCACATGAAGTTTCTAACATTCTGTAAATTTTATTCTCACTTCCTCTTATATGCTTCTAATGCTGGTTTGGCACAAGAACAAAGGCCCTGTAACATCGCCCACAGTTAGGCAGAATCTCCGGGAGATACAGCAAGTACAGTCTCTAGACCTTCCGTGCTGTGGCCCGAACAGTATTCATTCACGCCTGTGGACTTAACACGGGAATGAGCAGGAAGCCTGCCCTGGGCCAAGGCACCAGGTTTCCTCCCTGCTTTCTCAGCAGTGAGGCAGTCCTGGCCGCAGACACAGTTGGCCCCATCAGCTCAGTGTCAGCACAGGGGGGCTGGGGGGTGGAGGGGAAGAGCGTGAGCTTGCCAGTCACGCAGCCGCGGGTTCCAGTCCCGGCACAGCCCCACTCTCCCCACGGGCCCTCACCCTACGCTTCCTCATCTGTCCAGCAGGCCATGATTGTCCCTTCTTGCAGGTGGCTATGTGATCATGTCTGTAAGTCAGGTCTCGACTTTAGGAGTCAGATTTAGAGGCTTCCGGGAGTCCCCACTCTAAAACATGAGGCTGCTGTGGGGAACGGAGCGGCTGCGTCCCGCATGAGGGTGGCTGGCCTAAGGGGCACGAATGGCACTGGAATCGAGTCTGTACCCCCTCATGTGTAGCTATCATAGGAAGGAGCCACTGGACAATTTGCCCACCTACGGGGGGCTTCTCTTCATTTGCCCAGAGGGACAGCCTTTTCACCAAGTGTCTGCCTAGAGGAGGGCCTTTTTCAAACGTGCATAAGGGTGTTTTATAGATCTTGGGTGGCCCCGCCTGGTGTGTCTGCCCACTCTGTGCTGAGCTTGAATACGGAATGTCTGGGTATATCTGCTGCAGGAATTCTGCATCCCAGACTGGGCTGGTGAAGTGGTATCAGTCTGCAGGGTCCCCAAGACATTGCCCACCCGACCCTGAGCGGGCCTAACCCAACCACACTAGGCGAGGCTAGAAGTTTTTTTTGTGTTTTGTTTTTTTTTTTAAAGATTTTATTTATTTATTTGAAAGAGAGAGATCACAAGTAGGCAGAGAGAGAGAGGAGGAAGCAGGCTTTCTGCTAAGCAGAGAGCCCGATGCGGGGCTCGATCCCAGGACCCTGGGATCATGACCTGAGCTGGAGGCAGAGGCTTTAACCCACTGAGCCACCCAGGCGCCCCTAGAAGTGGCTTTGCAGCAGCCAGCTTTGCTGCCCAGGGCCAGGCAGGGAGGGTCGTCTCTATGCCTTTGTCTCCGCTAGTTTGGGAATGGGAACCAGAAGGCCACCAGATGCCTTCCTCTCAGCAACAGTGCTGGCTGCACTGCCCACAGCCCCACCCCCCACCCTGCCAGGGACTCTCCAGCTATGCTAACCCTCAGCCCCGTCCTGGGACCCTGAACCCCATCCAGCTGGCCCTCGGGACTGAGGTCCTGGCATGCCATGTTCCTAAGCCCTCCCACCTTCTGGCCCCATCACCAGGGCCATGGCCTCACCTGAGCCTTGCTAGCAGGGCCGGGTGCACGGGCAGCGGCCGACACCGGGGCTGCGTCCTTCTGCAGCAGCTGGAGGCCCAGGCTGGAGAGTTCCTTCTTGATGCCCATCATGATGGCAGAGTGATTCTCATAGCGGCTCAGCTGCTCACTGAGGTGACGCATGCTCTCCTTCACTACCTCGTTCTCCCGGCTCAGGTTCACCTTGATGCTCTGTGGGGGCAGGACGCCAGGGTCTTTCTAGCCCCCTCTGATAGCCGCCACCCCACCACCACCCTGGAGGGGACACCCCAGCTTCTGGCATCAGGCTTGGTGGCCCAGTCTCCTGAGCGGGGCCCAAGGGGACAGGGGCAGGGTGGTGGCACCTGCGGCCACGGGGGGATAACGCGTGCTGCTGAGAGACCACGTAATTATTCAAATCTTATTTAAAAGTGAATGAGTGAGATTTTTCCTTTGGGCAGAGGGAGCCAGTCCCTCCTGGGTGAGGCTGTTTTCTCCATCTCCACCCAGACTTAGCAATAAGAAAAAAAAAATTTTTTTTTTGAGTTATCTCTTAGTGAACAGAAGCAAAGCACAGATAATGCAAAACAGAAGATAATTAAAAAATCATTTCTCTGTGGCTACGGAAATCACTTCTGATTTATTCCAGCCGCAGCAGACATTCTCTCCAGATCGTCTGGCTCATGGTTACATGAAGTGAGTTAACATTTCCTAAGATTACAGGAGGACGGGCCAAAGGGGGCTAATTGCAGAGCTAGCGACTGGAGAGCCTAGCATGTCCTAGGTGCATGGAAAATACTGGAGCACCGTGGAAATCCAGCAACTGGTATCCTACTCTGTGCTGGCAAGGGCCTAGCCCCTAGGACACACACACCAAACACTTTCTGGATAATTAAAGCCACTGTGACCCCCAACTTTGGGGATAGTAAGGGGTTAATCTCCCACCTTGGGGCACAGGATGCCCAGGTGCCCCCTCCCTCCAGAAAGGAAGCTGGGAAAGGAAGCCCCCACACCCGCTCCTGGCAGCTGCCCGTCCCCAGGCTCCCAGCAGCCCAGCAGGGGCCGGATGCAGGAAACAGGCGGAGGCCAGGCCGTGCCAGCAAAGATGCGTGCCAGCAAACCCTGAACCTACAGCCTGGACCCCCATGATGGCCCAACTCTGTCGCTGCCCTCGGGAGCCAGTCCTGGCCACCTGCCTAGACCTTTAGTACATTTGTACTGACCAGGAGATGCTCAGCATCTCTGCTTCCAATGCAGGTGGGTCCTGGGCCAGCCATGCTGTCTTAAGCCCTGCCCCAGTGGGCTTGGCCAGTCCTGTGCTTTTATGTGGCTTCTATGTGACCAGTGGCCTTGGAGTTGTGCCATGTGTGAGTCCTGGTCTTGGTGAACTGAGGGCCACGGCAAGTTCCTGCCAGCCCCCTCCACATCCCTTTCAGACAATCAGCCGGTGCCTCAGTTTCTCCAGGCAGCCTTCCAGCCTCCTATAGGCCTGTGAGCCCCAGTCAGATCTCTTTTCCAAAGTCTAGACCTGGAGGACTTCCTCTCCTTCTCCCAGCTCCCTGCTGAAGTCCAGTTTTCAACAGCCAGCAGGGTAAGGCAGAATGGCCAGGGCCCCTTCTGACACAGCCCCTGTCCCATCCCCCACCCACCCTGCGCCCTCCCCCGCCCCGTGCTGACCCATCCTGGCTCCTGGGGAGAGCTCTGCCCTTACCTCTTCCAGCGTGTTCATCTGGGAGGCCACCTTGTGGACATAGGCGTGCACTTTCATCAGGTCCATGCTGTACAAGGTGCCCTCCAGGAGGTCCACCATGGACTGGAGCTGCCCGGGAGAGGGTGAATGTCAGGGCAAGGGCAGAGAACAGGATCAGGCACAAAGGCTGCAAAAGGAGCCCCACCACTTGCAATGGCCTCCGTGGGCCCTCAGCACCCACTAGACCCAGCTTGGTGGCAATCGCCATGGGAAAAACCACAGATTCCATCTTTTGAGCACTTATGATGTGGCAGGCACTGTGTGAGAGGCTGTAATGAGCTGTTTCACTTTGTCCTCATGATAACCAAGAGGTGTGTAGTGGACACTGGAGGAGATCAGTCTGGATGCTCTGGGATCCATACCTGATCCCATACCTGGCTTCCGTGTTCCTCCTTCTTAACAGCCTGCATCTGTGACTCTCTTCAGGGAGACACTGTGTCCCTAAACTACCTGGGAGAGTACACCCCCTGGGGCAGTCCTTTGGATGTCTGACAGGGGCGGGCATCCAAAGGCCCAGCTCCCTAACCCCAGTGGGGACAGTTGAGCTGTCATTCGCATTCCAGTGCCCCCTGGGGCTGAGGCTGACCCCTGGCTTGAGACCCCACCCTACTGGGCTTCCTTCTCCATGCACCCCTACTTCTTTCACTTTGGTACCAGCTTCTCTTGGGAACATTTTTGTAATAAATCACTGGAACACGAGTCACTTGCCTCAGAGTCTGCACCTAGGGACCGAAACAAAGACAAGGTCTGGACAATTATTTCTTTTAGAGTAATCCCTATGCCTAATGTGGGGCTCGAACTCACAACCCCAAGACCAAAAGTTGCATGCTCTACCCACTGAGCCAGCCAGGCTGGCTGGTCTGGATGGGTTTTATCTTCATCTTATAGAATGGGAAATTGCAGCAGAGGTGAAGTGGCTTGTCCAAAACCACCCAGTTGTTAGATGGTGGGGCCGGCTGCAGAACCCAGACTGTATAAAGCGAGACCTCTTTCCTATCATGCTTTACCATTCCTTCCCGTGTTCAGATGGGGAAGCTGAGGCCAAGAGAAGAGGAGGCGCTTGCATAACAAATAGGTGGGTGGCAGATGCTGTGTCCTCCTGGCCCAGCCCGGGCTCCTCCCCTCTGCACTGCCCCTCCCTTTCCACTCTGTACCACGCGTCACGAGGATGGGACCTTCTCTCCAGATGGCCAAGATGCCAGTGAGGGTCAGGGAAACCATGGCACAAGCGGCTGGCTGGGAAATCAGCTTCCCCTGGCTTCTTGAGATGGGCACTTCCTCCTACCCTCTCGTGGCCCCACCCTGTGGCTTCGCTCCAGGTTTGAGCAGGCCAGCGCTCCTGTCTCCCCCGCCAGCTGTTTCCAAAACAGTTTGACTCCCACTCTCCCAGGGGTGTTCAAGCTGTTTTAAGCCAGAGAGCCTTTCTTGGAGTAGACATTAATCTCTGAAATGGAAAAAGGGAGTGGAGAAGTCTCAGGGAAGCAGGGGTTGGACCTTGAGTCCAACCCTGGAACTCCCCTGGAACCTTGCTCGGACTCTGAAGACTTACTCTGTATCCCGCAGGCTCTGGGGAGCCCAGTGGGAGAACCATGCACATAGACTCCTATGGGCTTCAGCTTCCTTCTCAGTGAAACGAGGCCATAGGGCTGTGGTAAGGAGCAGTAGTGTGTGGACAGGGCTCAGCACAGAGCGGGAACACAGCAAGGGCTTCATGGGTATCGGCAATCGTGATACTATTCCAGGGGGCTACAGCAGATCCTCCCAGCTTCACTCTGCTCCCTTTGTGGCCACCAAAACCAGCTTTCCAAAGCACAGGTTTGACCCTGGGTCTCTCCCTTGCTAGATAACTTGTCATGGCTCCCCACTGCTCGTGTGTGACCTTGCACTTCCTAAGCCTGGCATTCGAGCCCCCCATGGTCTGCCCCTGCACCCTCTTTGACCTCAGCAAATGTTTCCTCTGGGCCAGGCACTAAGGACTGTGAGGAGTAAGACAGACAGAAGCCTTCAGGGTCCTTTGCTGGCTATGAAAGAGCAGAGAGTAGCCGAGAGGTACCCAGATCATTAATGACGCAGTGCTGACTTCGTCAAGGAGCAGATGCGGACTAGTAAACTATGCCAGCGGGGAGTTTTGTTGGAGCTGAGCTCTGCAGGAAGAACACAGATTAGGCAAAGATGGCAGGAGAAGAGCATTCCAGGCCAAGAGAACAGCTTATGCAAAGAGCTGGAGGTGAGAAGAGACATGTTGTGTTTGGGCCACGCTATTCAAAGTGCGGTCCACAGACCAGCACGGGTCCAAGCTACCTGTTACTCGTCTGTGATAAAATAATTGCAAAAACTGGGGCGCCTGGGTGGTTCAGTGGTTTAAAACCTCTGCCTTCAGCTTGGGTCATGATCCCAGGGTCCTGGGATCGAGCCCCGCATTGGGCTCTCTGCTGGGTGGGGAGCCTGCTTCCCCCCCTCTCTCTGCCTGCCTCTCCACCTACTTGTGATCTCTGTCTGTCAAATAAATAAATAAAATCTTTAAAAAAAAATAACTGCAAAAATTGAAAGTAGACTTTTATAAACGCTTTGACAGAGACATTTTTTAAAAAGATTTAATTTAATTAATAAAATATTTAATAAATATTTAATTTAATTTAATAGAGAGAGTGAGAGAGAGCATGAGCAGGGAAGAGGGGGAGAGGGAGAAGCAGACTCCCCACTGAGCAGGCAGCCCTACTCAGGGCTCAATCCCAGGACTCCCGGATCGTGACCAGAGTTGAAGGCAGAAACTTAAATGACTGAGCCACCCAGGCTCCCGACAGAGAAATTTTTACCTGTTGACTCTAACACTAAACAGTGGACTTGTATTTTGCATGTCTGTTTTTGCCTCATTTTTCTAATAATTCATTTTTATGGCATTTTCCCAAAGTACTGGTTCTTATTTTTTAAAAATTAGTCTTTCACCACAGATAGTTTGAGAAGCCCTGTGTTAGAGGAATTGGCAGGCAACTAGTGGGGCTGGAGCAGAGAGAGGGGAGGGAGCCATCCTGGGCCACATTCACTCCACTTGTTCTCACCAGTAATGCCCTCCTTTCTTCTCTGCCTCCTACCCATCCCTCAAAGCCCAGCTCTAATATTATCTCCTCCTCTGGGTTCCCACAGTCCCTGAGACATCCCTTGGCCCAGCACCAGTGACCAATCTTTGGAGTCAGGAACTGTGTCCCCAAGAGATCGGATATTCCTCAAGGATGGGGCCATGTGTAGTTCATGTCCAGAAGGAAAAGGAGTAAGAGGTGAAAAGCATGCACCTGCCACCAACCTCCCCAAAAAGGGGAATCTAGAGTCTTCTCCATTCTACTCACAGTCATGTAACCAAGACCAAATCACTCCAAAGCTGAAGTTCTTAGCTTGAGGGAAAGGGCTGGTGTAGAAACAAGGGAAAGGTATAGCATGGGTGTGCGTCCCCTCCTCCATGGGCTTCCCTTAACCTCCTCTCCTGGAGGGTTTCCCATAGACAGCCTCCTGCTGAGGGAGGAGGAGCCAAATCTAATGGGAGGGGCCTCATCCCTGTCTCATACTGCCTCTGTCCCCTTCTCCTTTTGGGGTTCTCGGGTACCTGCCCCAATCATATCTTCCCTCCCTCCTATACCACCACCTGCTGAGTCAGTCCCTCCACTACCCCACTCCAGTCCTAGAAGGCTGAATGAAAACCACCATGGCTTCTGTGCATGGAAAAGACCCAAGGGACAATGGGCTCCAGGCTGAGAGCTGCCTAGGGACCCCTTCCGTGGGCAAGGGGACACAGCAGAGAACTCCTGAGCTCAAATCTCAGAGCTGCCAGTTTCTCATTGTGAGATCTTAGACAAGTCACAATCCCTCTCTGGGCCTCAGATTCCTCCACAAGTAAAGCTGGAATAGTAAGTTCCCTTGCCAAAGGATTGTGGTAAGGATGAAATTAGCCAGAATTTATGAAAAGGTTTTGCATATCCCTGTGTAAAGTATGCTTACAATTTAGTTATTGAGAGGTGGACTTGAGCAGAAGTTGAATTTGTTCCTACAACTGAAGACTGACCTATGGCCTCAGCACCTGGAGTTTGCAGGGCCCTAGTGAGGCCCCAGGGAGACAGCGGCGTCCAGGGACTGTCAAGTTAAGAGGCAACTTGGCCTAAAATTCAACCCTATGCCAACTTTAAGAGCTTTGGTATCCACTTAGTTGTTACAAAAGTAAAGCTGAAGTTAAATTTAAAGAAGACATTTTTAGGGGTGCTTGGGTGGCCCAGTTGGCTAAGCGTCTGCCTTTGGCCTCAGGTCATGATCCCAGGGCCAGGGATAGGGCCTTGCATCACCCTTTCCCTCTGCCTGCAGCTCTGTCTGCTTGTGCTCTCTCTCTGTCAAATAAATTTTAAAAATCTTTTTTTTTTTTTTTAAAGATTTTATTTATTTATTTGTTATGGAGAGAGAGAGAGAGAGCACAGGCAGACAGAGTGGCAGGCAGAGGCAGAGGGAGAAGCAGGCTCCCTGCAGAGCAAGGAGCCCGATGTGGGACTCGATCCCAGGACCCTGGGATCATCACCTGAGCCGAAGGCAGCTGCTTAACCAACTGAGCCACCCAGGCATCCCTAAATTTTAAAAATCTTAAAAAAAAAAAAAAAAGGAAAGAAAGAAAGGAAACATTTTTAGCCAAATGTTAAAGACAATTTTTCACACGGCTTGCATACAGAGGCACTGAGCATTTTTGTTCTAGGACATCTTTGTATAGGCAACAGTCTCGGAACACAGAGAGCGTGTTTCCCTCCAGAGTAGGGAAGGCGTGCTCAGTGCCCAATGTAAAAAAATTTGGATTCTCTAAGCTTGGGGTTCCACTCCTGGAAAATACCCCAGTGTGTGTGCAGGTCTTCACTGAGTCACCCCATGGGAACCGGAGCTGGGAGAATCAGCTCAAGAAAATGTAGATTCTCTGGCTGCTGTGAGTAATAAAGTCCTTTGTCTCTGACCCAGGAGGCTTGTGTCTTCTGCCAGCATCCATGAAATTGGCTGCCAAGTTGTTAGCTTACCAGTAGGGTAACATCTCAGTCAATGTCACAGTTCTTGATACCAAAAAAGGCAAAGCAGATGCTCAAAAGTTTGGAAGAAATTATAAAAGAAAAGGATACTCTCAAAAGACACCAAAACTATCTAGTCTATCACAGAAAGAAAGACAGGAGAAAAGTGGTTTAGAACACATGCTTTGGATACAGCAGGATGTTGTTCAAATCCCAGACCTGAGCTGAGTGTGTTATGAATGGTGCGAAAGAGCCTGGCTCCCTGTGGGGACTGTGACATAGGCTGCAAGTGTCTATTCAAGCATGGGCACTGCAGGTGGCCGTGGCATGGGCCTGTGCTCCCCAGAGGTGGTGCTTCTTTCTGATCTGCCCATGGTGGTGGCTGGCGGGGGAAGGTAAGCATAAAATTCACATGAAAGTATGGCATAGATCCAAGGCTACACACCATTAGGTGAGAGTTTGGGCCAGTTACCTAACTTCTCTAGACCTCAGTTTTCTTGCCTCTAAAATGAGAACAGCGATCCCACATGTCCCAGAATGGTTTAAGAATTTAGAGGAAAACATACGTAAAAAGAGCTTAGCACAACATCTGGCATGCAGGTGGGGCTTGCATAGGGGACATGTTCTTATTACATTAAAAACAATAAAATGCCACAAAATTTAAAATACTATATTTGGGTGCTGACAGATGAACAGGTTTGGGTAAAATACAGAACACTGAACTGGATGATAAAATGTTCTGTGTTTGCTTCTTTTCTGTCTCCCACACCGAAGGCATGGACTTTGTCTGGTTTCCTCCTATATCCCCAGAACTAGTGCCTGCCTGGCCGGTGGTAGGTGCTCTCTGAACATACGTCTGTATTTTGCAGATACGCTAGAGCACAGGGTGAGCTAGCCGAAGAACGCAGCCTCCGCCGCTTACTGGGGAATAGTCCGGAGCAAGACGTGGCTTCCCTGCAGGGAGCCTCTGTTTCCCCACCCGTGAAATGGGATAATGACAGCGCCTCCCCAGGGTGTGGATTTCCCACTGGAAGGACAGCCTGGCACCAGCCCCTGCTAGGATCTCCTCCGGGAGGTGTTCCTTTCCTCCCCTCCCCCAGAAAGCCTACCTTGAGGAGCTCCGGGGCCTGCTTCTTGAGCTTCTCCATCTTCCACTCGTTCTCGCAGGGGTTGAGCGAGGAGGGCGGCGCCGTGCAGGAGCAGCGGCAGTCGGTCCCCGAGCTCACCGTCTCCACGGTATAGTAGTCCTCCACCCGCGCCTGCCCGCTGCGCACTCGGCTGCACGCGTCCTTGCTCAGCGGCCTCATGATGCACTTGCAGCGGCAGTCGGAGCCCTCCGAGGTCATACGCACCTGGTCCATGTCACCAAACACCTGCAAGAGGGGCTCAGGTGAGCAGAAGGCCGGTGGGAGGGGAGGAGAGGAGAGGAGGAGCTAGAGGAGACAGGCAGTTGAATCCAGCCCCCACCCCCCCACCCTACCCCCGCCTTTGTGGACACGGTTACAGGTTACAGGTAGCGGAGGAGCTAGTAGCCCTTTGGAGGAAACGGATCCAGTAGCCTTAAGGTAATTCCTGAAAATACGAATAGTTGCCTTGAAAAATAGTTTGGCTATTCCTCAGTACGTTAAATGCAGAATTGCGGTGCATGTCTGGCTCAATCAGAGTGTGCAACTCTTGATCTTGGGGTTGTGAGTTCGAGTCCCACTATTGGGTGTAGGGATTATTTTAAAAACATTTCAGGGGGCGCCTGGGTGGCTCAGTGGGTTAAAGCCTCTGCCTTCAGCTCAGGTGATCTCAAGGTCTTGAGATCGAGCCCCGCATGGAGCTCTCTGCTCAGCGGGGAGCCTACTTCCTCCTCTCTCTCTGCCTGCCTCTCTGCCTACTTGTGATCTCTGTCAAATAAATACATAAAATCTTAAAAAAAAAAAAACATTTCAGAGACACCTGGATGGCTCAGATGATGGAGGATCCTACTCTTGATCTCAGGGTTGTGAGTTCAAGCCCCATATTGGGTATGGAGCTTACTTTTAAAAAAATTCAAAAAAAAAAAAATCTTAGCGGGCACCTGGGTGGCTCAGTCATTTACATGTCTGCTTTCACCTCAGGTCATGATCCCCAGGTCCTGGGATCAAGTTTCGCATCAGGCTTCCTGCTCAGTGGGGAGTCTGCTTCTCCCTCTCCCTCTGCCCCCCCAACTCATGCTCTCTCTCCCTATCAACTAAAGAAATAAAATCTTTGTTTTTTTATTAATTATTTTTATTAACATATAATGTATTATTTGCCCTGGGGATACAGGTCTGTAAATCGTCAGGCTTACACACTTCACAGCACTCAGCATAACACATACCCTCCCCAAAGTCCATAACCCCTCCACCCTCTCCCTACCCCCAACCCCCAGCAACCCTCAGTTTGTTTTGTGAGATTAAGAGTCTCTTATGGTTTGTCTCCCTCCTGAGAAGTAAAATATTTTAAAAAAATCTTTAAAAACCCATAGAATTACCAATTACCATAGGACCTAATAATTCTACTGCTAGGTAGAATTATTCTCCAAAGACTGCTTCTCCAAAGAACTGAAGACAGGGGCACCTTGCTGGCTCAGTGGGTTAAAGCCTCTGCCTTCAGCTCAGGTCATGATCCCAGGGTCCTGGGAAAGAGCCCCGAATTGGGCTCTCTGCTCAGCAGGGAGCCGGCTTCCCTTCCTCTCTGCCTGCCTCTCTGCCTGCTTGTGATCTCTGTCAAATAAATAAATAAAATCTTTAAAAAAATAATAATAAAAAGAACTAAAGACAGGTGTTGAAACAAAAACTCCTATATGGATATTCATAGCAGCATGATTCACAACAGGCACAAGGTGGAACCAGTCCAAATGTCCATCAGCTGATGGAGAAAGGAAAGCTGGTCTCTCCATACGATGGGATATTACTGAGCCATAAAAAGGAGTGGAGTACTGACACCTGCTACAACAAGGATGAACCTTGACCACCTGATGCTAAATGATAGAAGCCAGACACAAAAGGCCACCTTTTGGATGATTCCACTTATTGGCAAGAGGAGGCAGATCCATAGACAGAAGGCAGATTAATGGCTGCCAGGACTTGGGAGGGGGGAAATGGGGAGTGACTGTTTAACGGGCACAGGGGTTTCTTTGTGGAGTGATGAAAATGTTCTGGAACTAAGTAGTGTTGATGGTTGCATGACACTGGGAAAGAAGGTGTGAGCTGACAGCCTCTCCATAACCACTTGTCTAGGCGCCTTTCCTTCCTTTAGGTCCCTTTACTCCAGCCTCAGGACCTTTGCAGATTTGGGACCCTCGTCCTGAAACCCTTACCCCCTAATACTCCCTTGGCTCATTCCCTCATGTTACTTACCCATCACCTCCTCTGAGAAGACTTTCCAGACTACCCATCTCCCCTTAATCTTTGACCCCTCATCTAGTGGCTTTGTTCTTCTTTATTATATCTGTTACCATCTGAGTTAGCAGCTGTGAGATGGTGGGCAACTCAACCTTTTCCTGCCACTCCCTGGGCTGGCTGAGCCAGCCCACAGCCCGCCCTGGGCTCCAGGCTCTTGGCACACAGCTCTTTGTGGCTCAAGCAACAAACATCCCAGGCCTCATGGCTACTCAGCTCTCACTGAAGCCACCAGGACTCAGGTGAGTTTGTGGCTCCTTTGGGCTTTCTGCCAATCCCAGCACCCACAAGTGGCCCAGAGCCCTCTGGGGAAGGGCCATAGGTATTCCGTTTCTTTCTTTCTTTTTTTTAAAAGATTTTATTTATTTAATTTGACAGACAGAGATCACAAGTAGGCAGAGAGGCAGGCAAAGAGAGAGGAAGGGAAGCAGACTCCCTGCTGAGCAGAGAGCCCGATGTGGGGCTCGATCCCAGGACCCTGAGATCATGAGCTGAGCCAAAGACAGAGGCTTTAACCCACTGAGACACCCAGGCGTCCTGGTATCCCATTTCTGTTCTGAGCTGTCAGACACCTGTTTGAGCCTATAGCCTCTGTCAGATCCAGGGTGACAGCTAGAGGTGTAGGAGAAATAGACTGAGGCACATTATTGAGTTTCTCTATTATACAAGAAGCCGGCAGGATGGGCTCGGAGAGCACAGAGGAAGATACCCATGTAAACTGCCCTGGGAGGGCCCCCTTGAGGGACATCTCTAAGGAGAAGAGCATTCCAGGGAGTACAAACCAGATAAGTAAAGACGAGCAAGGGCCTGGCACCTGGGGGCCTAGAGAAGTTTTGCTCTGGGTGGTGCCTGTGGGACCCTGGGGTGGCAGGAGGTTAGGCTGGGGGGTAGCAGCTTGTGAAGGACCCTGAAAGCTGGCTGAGGATCTTGGCTTCTTCCTGGGGAGTCATGGAAGGATTTTAAGCAGGCGAGAGCCAGGGTCAGATCTGTATTACGGGAAGCTCACTTGGGCTGCTTTGTGGATAGATGGTGGATGGACGAGGCAATCCTGGGGCACAGAGCCCAGGAAGGAGACATCTACTGAGAACTCACGAAGTGCTGGGCAAGTGTGGGGCGGTGGTTAGGCACACAGCCATGGGCCACCTACAGCTGTGTGTCCTTGGGTAGGTTACTTAAACTCTCTGTGCCTCAGTTTCCTCATCTGTGAAACGAGGGTACTGCTACTGTCTACCCAACAAAGGACTGTGCGAGGACTGAGAGACGGGAGATCAGGAACAGGTTCAGTCCAGTGTCAGGAGTCCACAGCGTAGTCTGTATATTATAGCCGTTATTTTTACTAACAATGATCCCGAAAGGGGTTGTTTCTGTGTTCACTGTTTCACGTGGATGCAGTGGCAGATAGTCTTAGTGGTGTCCTATAGACAGATAGCTGAGCCCTGGAGCCATCAAATGACCCGTTCCAGAGGATCAGAGCCTGGTGTGGGTAGACCTGCAGTCCCCTGGGGGATGAGGAGGATGGGGAAGAGGAAGCTATGGGTGGAAGCTTTGTCCTGGGCCTTCTGTGGGTGGAGTGAACTCTGGGCAACTCCTCCGCGCAGTCCTCCTCTGCCTGCGAACGCTGACAGCCAGGCTATGGTCCCACACGCTCCTTAGAGCTCGGGCAATGCCTCTAGCCTGCCTTCTCTTCAAGTCTCCTGGGCCCCCTTCCCAGCTCTGCTGTGGACTCCCAGTCACCCCCACTCACTCCCCAGTGGGCAGACGTGGTTGTGTTCTGTGTGGCCAGGCCAGCCAGGCATCCCCTGGCATCACCCTGGCATCCACCCGCCCCAGCCGCAGCTGCCGTATCAGACTGCAACATTCCTTCTCTCCTCAGATGAGGTGCAATGTCCTGAGGGGGCGGCCAAGGCCCTGACACTGGCCAGGAGTCGGCAGAGGGCCTCTGTCCCAGCCCCAGCTGCCAGGAGCCCAGGCAAGGCCCTTCCTCCGTGATTACTGGACCCCGTGGTGCTTGACTGGAGGCAGCCAAGCACCATGGTGGCGGCGGTAGGGGGGGGACGGGGGGACGACCAAACCCAGACTCAAGCCCCAGGTCCTCCATTTCCCTGCGCGGCCTTGGCCCCTCTGAGTCTCGGCACCCTCCCTTGCAAGATGGGGAGGATAAGTCTTTGCCTCATAAGCCTGTCCTGAGGCTGAAATGAGTCCATTCACGCAGAGTAGCCGACATGAAACCTGGCACAGGGTCACCGCTCTTTCTGTGGTACTTGCTGCCCAGGTAGCTGCCCAAAACCCTCCCTCACGTCCACAAGCCATTTTCTACCTCTCTCCTCTCCTCACAACCCCACCTTAAAGGGGAGAAATCTGAGCATCAGGGAAGACTAGAGGCTTGCTCAGGGTCACTATGAAGAGCCTGACTCCAAAAATTTGGTTTACTTGCTCTTCCTCCCATGACCACCCCTCGTCACCAGCGGAGGGCTCCTCCAACAGCAACTGAACTGTGACAAAAAGAGGGCCAGAGGGTGGGTCACAGGGGGGCAGTAGAGGGCCTGGGGCTCCCACTGGGGCTGGTCCTTCCTGCCCTGGGCCCGAGGCCTGGAGCTATTGTGAAGCAGGGAAGTCCCTGCCTCAGCCTTCCACCCCCCTGCGCCCCACCTCTCCCTACAGCCTCACTCAGCACACGCGCTGCTGCCAAAGACCCCAGAAATGTGGATGGCTCGTGCTTAAAAACATCCCTAGGTCCTTGCAAGAAGTCCTACAATGAGATGGCAAGAGGTCATACTTGAGATTTTTCTTAAGAGAGATGGATAAATCTGGCCACAGTGGGAAGAGGGGGTTCAAGCTGTGAAATGTTCTAGAAATGAGCAGATTCAAATGGTGTGACCTTGAGGTGGAGTCTTCCCTCTTCTCTCATGGCCTGAGAGCCCCCAAGAGCCCGTTTCCATGTCCTCCTGCAGGCAAAGACCTCCCCCAGAGCCCACTGCCAGCTCGACACCTCCCAGGATGGCTCAGGATCCCCAATCTAGAGCCACCCAAAGCTGGACCCGGCTTCTTTTCTCAACTGATGTCTACCTACCCGCCACCCACCCCAGGCCTCTGAGCCTCTGTTTTACTCCGGACGAGCCATCAGTCATGTTCTTCCAATTCTTTACCTTGAATGTCCCCCATCTCTCTCTCCGATTCTCCATTCCACGACCACAGCCCGAGTTCAGACCCCATTAACTCCTTCTAAGGACACAGCACCCTCCTCTCTGCTGGCTTAATCTTCCAAAAGTTCCTCTTTGATGAGCTGTGACTCTCTCACTCCACAAACCTCCATGGCTCTCTGTATCTCCGCCGAGTTCTCAACAGGGGGATGTGCCTTGGAATTACCTGGAATGCACTTCGAAAATGCAGATGCCCTGGCCTTAGTCCACCCTTCATAACTCAGGCTCTCAGGTTCCCCAGGCCATCTGGATGCCCACTGAAAGCTGAGCATCCTGGAGCCCCAGGATTCTGCAAACTCCTCCATCTGACTCTTTTGACCTTCACTGTTCAAGCCTGTCAGATGGAGGGGGCACGGCGACCGGCAGCAGGGTTGTGCAAGATTCTGGATTTCAGGGCTGGGCATGGGGCTTGGCACACAGGATATTTCTCAGTACTTTGTTCTAGGTGCCCTGGCCAACGGGACTATTGGGGCAAGAATTTCCCTGTATAGAGACCCTGTGGGGCCTGGCCTAGCCCCATGTTCTTTGTGTTACAGAAGGACTCTATCACGTGTATTCTCTGTCTTCCCTGAGCCTGTTTTCAATTACACCCACAGGCGGAAACTCCCAGAGTGGAGGCGCAGCAACACCTAAGCCCCCGGGACCAGCCTGGCCTAGAACATCTAATCGAGCCTGCGACACCACCGCCTGCTGCCTGCCTTCAGACCCTCCTGTTCCCCTGTCCCAGTTCCCACAAGCTTTGGCCTTCCCTCTGCCCTTGGGCCCCTGGTCAGTGGCAGGGATGACCCAAGACACCCTTCCCACATCTGGATGCATGGAGGAAGTGAGGCACCTTTCACAGATGGGGAAACTGAGGTAGCCACGGGGAATTCTCAGCCGCATTCCAAGGCCATAGCAGAAAGCAGGTTCCCAGAGGTCTGTGCTGCCATGCCTGGGTTTCATGTGGTTCCCTGTCTGTCCATCCCAAACTCTGAGCTGGGCAGCCCCTCAGAGATGCCAGGGAAGCTGTGAACTCCCTCTCCCCCTCCCACGCCGGACAGAGCACTTCCCTAGATGAAAACTCCAAGTCCTGTTTAGGAGAGACCTTGCTATAAATGTAAAATTAAAACACGCTGAGTGAGGAGCTGCCCAAGACCACAGAGTTCTCTGGTGAGTACTGGGGTTGAGCTGCCCCTGTACCCCTGAAAGTGTGGGGCAGGAGGGGGGACTGGACCTCCCAGGAGCAGGAAGCCTAAGAATGAGCCAACTTAACCCTTCAGGGCCCTAGGTAGATAGATTTCAAGTCCCAGGTTGGCCTCCCCCAGGGTCTCCCCCCCCCCCCCGCCCCCAAATCGGACAGGCTTGGAGAGGAAGGATGGTTATGGGGGAGGGAAAGGGTGATTATGAAAACAGCCCTCCCTGTAGAGCCAGCAGGAGACCGGCTGTGCTGAGGAATGCGGAGTAAATTCACCCATCACTTGTGTCCCCCAGCTGCTTCGTCCTCCAGGCTCTAGGGTGCACCTCCCTACCCCACAAGCCCCAGCTTGCCCTGGGACAACTAAACACACACACACACACACACACACACCCTAGCGAGTGTTTGGCTGACTCACTACATAAACAGGGTGTTAGGTTTTCTTTGTCTTTGCTTTGTTTTGAGTGCTAGCCCTCCCCCACAAGCCCTACATGCACAGTGCACAGCTCGGAGGATGCCCAGGACCAAATACTCTTCCCAGCCAGAGGGATGGGAGGGGCAAAGCACTGATTAGGTTATGTGCGGTTTTTTGCTTGCTGTTCCCCTACCTGAGCCAGGTCAGGGAATCCAAGAAGGTCTTGCGCGGAAAGGAAGTCGGCAGACATTGTTTTTCAGATGGGGAAGCTGAAGCCCAGAGGCAGGCAGCAACTGACTTACCCAAGGTCGCACAACCAAAGAACAACAAAGGGCCAGAACCCAGGTTTTTTGATTCACAAGTTAGCCACCTCCCTATATACCCTAGCTTCCCACCTGTAAAGTACGACTGATACTCATTCCCTTCTTGTCCTTGGAGCACATGATCAAGACTGCAGCTCCCTTGTTTTCATACCCGGAGCTGGATCTTTAGGATGAGGGTCTGCTGGTCCCCAGTGCTCATACTCACCATGAGGCTAGTGGCTTCTACCCTTTGCCTGGCCTCTGGACAGTGCAGCCTCACCTTCTACCCAGGAAAGAGGCTGGAGCGACATCAGGAAAAGTTATTTCTTTGCTCTGCACCAAGAATGGGGCCCTATCTTCTTCCTGCCCCTCATTCATTCCCAGTCCCATCCTCGTCCTTACTGGGTCATTTCCAGAACACCAGGTGTTCCCTTAGTAAGATTCCGTAATCACAGCATGATTTATCGGGCACCTACTAGGTACCAGGTGTGGTGCTAAACTTTTTTTTTTTTAAAGATTTTATTCATTTATTTGACAGAGAGAGAGGGAGAGAGAGCAAGCAAGCACAGGCAGAGGGAGAGGGAGAAGCAGGCTCCCTGCCGAGCAAGGAGCCCGATGTGGGACTCGATCCCAGGACGCTGGGATCATGACCTGAGCTGAAGGCAGCCGCTTAACCAACTGAGCCACCCAGGCGTCCCGGTGCTAAACATTTTATAGGCATGATCACCAAATGCAGTAAGTGGGAACTATTAATATTCTCATATTAAAGAGTGAGGAAACAGAAACTGGGAGGGGTGAAAGGCCAAAGATCACCCAGCTGAGAGGTGGAGGGAGGATTTGAACTCAAGTCTGCTTGACACCACAGCAGATCCTTTTAGCCACAACTGAGAAGACTTCAGGTCCATTCTGGAAGCACGGTGTCCTCCAGAGGGTGCAACTGATTCCCAGCAGGACTACCAGAGGCCAGCAAGTGACTAGCTCACTAGGTTCATTGGATAGGGAGTCTGGGTCCCCAGCATGGCCGGAAAGCCTTGTCTCAGGGTCTGGTGCAAACCTGGGAGCCCCTGGGAGTCCCTGGGAAGCAGTTACGCAGGAGTTTGCCTGACGTGGGTTAACCTCCCATGGAAACTTTAAGCCGGATTCCCAGGCTGCCCCTGCCCAGCGCTCCTGGGAATCCCTTCCCTAGGCTGGGCTCTTGTCTCCCCCTCCAAACTCAGGCTCCCCTCTTCCTGGCCCTGGTTTTCAGGGCTTATCTCCCCGCACTGGATTAGGTCCCAGAGCCCTTTCCTAAGACCCCCAGGTCCCAAGTACCCCTACCATCTCCAGCACTTCTTGCCCCACGCGCTCCTCTCCCTGGGTCGTGGCCCGAGTGGCTTCCGTGCTGAGCCTCTAGGGTCTCCCCTCTCCTGGTCCTCGGCTCCCGGCCCCGACACCCTCCTTGGCCCGCACCCCAGCCACAGCGCCCCCTCGCGCCCGGCTCCCCGCCGAGCCGAGCCCGGGTCAGAGGGCCGCGCCGTACCTTACTGTCAGCGCGCACCCGGCCCGCGCGTGGCGGTAGCAGCAGCAGCAGCAGCGGCGGCAGCAGGAGCAGGGGCAGTGGCCCGGGCCGGGACAGGAGGGCGGCCGCGGCCATGGCGGGATGGGCACGGTGGGCACGGTGAGCACGGACAGCTGCGTGCGGACGCTGGGAAGCGCGGGCCACACTGCGAGCTCGGTGCGCAGCCAGCAAAGCCCGCGCGGCGCGCCCCCCGCCCCGCGCCCCCTCCCGCGCCGCCAGGGGCGGAGCTAGGGTGGAGGGGGCATCCCGCCCCGCCCGGGCCTCTGCCGGGCCTCTTCGCCATTGGGCGGCTCTCCAAAGGGCATCCCTGCGAGGACACAAAAAAGGGTCTTGTTCCGAGTCCCCATGAGCAGCGGGGCCAGTAGGCGGAGCGCGGGGTCCCCCCACGGGCGGAGGTCCTGCTCTGAGATGTGGGACCTTGGGTGTGTCCCTTCACCTCTTTGAGCCTCAGCTTCCTCATCTGTAAAATGGGAGAAATAGTGCTTTCCTTTTGGAGTGGTTGTAAAGTTCAGATGAGTCGTGTTTCCAAGGCAGGCGAGCCTTTGAGCTCTCCCAACCCCGAGACCCCGCCAGCTCTGCCTTTTTCACGGCTCAGCACCGCACCCAACTTGTTTCTTTTTCTCTTCCCTCCAAAATGGACCGTGGACCCCCAACTCAACTTCAGGAGCTCCTGGCGTTTAAACACCCTTTCTCCTCCCCATCCTCGGCAGGAAGAGCTCCATTTCTCCGGTTCCTAGGCTGCAAAACTTTTCAAATGGAGCCGCCTCCTGTCGTCACTCCTCAGGTTCCCTGCCCCTCCCCTCGCTCCGGGGCTCTTCGATCTCACTTGGGAGGTGGCTTGTGGAGGGCCCCCGAAGCTCCTTTAACCGCACCCAAGGCGGCACCTCTTTACCCTCCCAGAATCGACGGCTCTGGATCATGCCTCCTTCTCAAACCCTCTCCTCTCTCGGTTTCTTTCGGATTCCCCGAATTATCTCACCCTGGGCTGCTTCGCAGTCACCTCGCAGGACCTTCCATCTCTGCGCACCCCCGCGGGGCCGGACGCCCTTCTCTTTCCTCTCCACACTGACTCTGTAGGTGACCCTTCCCTGAGCCAAGACAGTTCCATCTGTGTGTGCCTGTTTCCCTGCCCTTGTAAACTTCAACTGCTCAAAAAGGAACCTTTAATTGTGCCCCAAATGTCCTTCCTTTTTTTTTCTTCCATTCAACAAGTATTTATGGAGTGTTTAGCAAATGCCCTTCCTTACGGCTACTCTCAAGAACTTCCCCCTCGTGCATATCCCCTCCCCTGCACCTTTTCTTCATAGAATTTATCACCCCATGAAACTTGCTAGCTAGTATGTGTGTTTCCTTGCATCCTTCATGCCTTCCCTTGTGGGAGAGACATAAATCAACAGTGCACAGACCTTGCGCACAAGCAGCTAGCTGAGTGGTCTGGCAGCCTCAGCATCACCTGGGGACTTAGAAATGCAAGTTCTCAGGCCCTAACCCAGATCTCGGGAAGCAGAAACTTTAGGGATGGGGCCTGGCCAGCTGTTTCAATAAGCCCTCCAGAGGATTTTTAATTTGAGAACTACTGGATTAACACAAGGTCTGGTGCTCTTGGACTCTGAGCTGTGATTAAGTCACGTGCAGCCGGTGTTCAGTACGGATTAGCTTCTTTCATGACTAGAAATCAGGAGATGTGTCAAAATCAGGGCTGGATTAGTATAAAACATGAATATGCTGCTTTTTGTGTGTGTGGTTTTTTAAAAAGATTTTATTTGTTTGGGGGAGGGTGGGGAAGAGGGAGAAGCAGACCCCCCACACACTGATATGGGGTTTGATCCCAGGACCCTGGGATCCTGACCTGAGCCAAAGGCAGAAGCTTAACCGACTTAGCCATCCAGGTGCCCCTGGTGTGTGGTCTTATGTGCACAGACTATCTGTGAATGGACACACTATAAACCAGTATGGTGGTTATTGCTCAGGAGGGAAACCAGTTTTTGGGAATCAGAGTAAGGAGAAAGGTTTACTTTCCATTGAATACTTTTCTTGCATCTGGGAATTCTGTAATGCATGTCTTAGCTATTCAAATAATAGACCAAATGTACGGAAAGCACAGGGGTTGTCTTTCCCAGCCTGGCTGGGGCTCTCTGGCTAGCTTTGGAAGAAAAGGGCCACTGTCGCCCCAAAATCTGCCCTCTGCTGGCTGCTCCACAAGAGGGCCCCATGGTCTCTGCTTTCCTTCTTTTCACCATTCTCTCCTGCCCCTTTCCCTCAGCAGGCTCCAGTCACAATGGATTCTCTCAGTTCCCACTGGCCGTGGGACCTTTCAATATGCTGTTCCTTAGTCTGAAACTCTCTCTCTGCTCAGTCTCACTTACTCCTACCCATTCTTTCCATCTTATTTCAATGTTCCTTATCCCAGAAAGCCTCCCTGATCATCACCCCCGACCGAAACGAGCCCTGTCACACATTCCCGCAGTACCAGGAACTTCTAGGTGTGTTGTCAGTTGTAGAACTTTTGTGCACTTGTGGGTTTGTATGGTTATTTGATCTGATTAGTGTCTGACTGCACCACCCATGATGGGGCTCAAACCTGCCTTTTTTTTTTTTAGACCTGCTTTGTTTTTAACTGTCTCCCTGTTTTGTCCTGTTCCTCTGTCTGCCTCTGGCCTCAGGACAAGTCCCCTGAAGATCTCTCCATATCCTTACATACTTTGCTTCCCAGCTCTTCTGTTAGGACTTCTGCAGATGATGGGAGTCTTTTCCATCTGTCCTTCTGAGCCTGTTTCCTCATTCGTAAATTGAGGTAAAGTACTGACTTCTCAGGATTGTCAGGGGGGTAGGGAACACTGCAGGGAAAAGATTTCATCATAGGTGCCGGCCACATGGTAGCTGCCTACCTAATAGGACTCTGTTTAGGACAGTGGCTGAGGTCTCAGCACATTGTCATTTCCCTCACCTTTCTCAGTCTCATCGTAGTTGACTTTTCCCAAGGGGTGAATCAGAGAAGGGGTGAATGGGAACTAGGATCCTCTTTAACATAACAGATCCCATTTATTAGGCCAGGCCTTATATTACCTGCTTTGCACGCATCATGTTAATTCTCATAACAATCGCGTGAAGAAGCGACTATCATTATTTTCTCTCCCTTGCCTTATAAACCAGGACTTTGAGGCTCAGAAGTAACACGCCTGAGGTCACAGTTATTAAGTAGAAAAGTCTGATCTGTTTTATTCATCCTTTCACCCACTCAGCAATTATTTATTGAGTGTGTATTATGTTCAGGCTCTGTGCTGAGCAGCTGGGGTTAGAATGATGAGGGAGTGAAGAAACGGATTTGACTAGTCAGACCTAAAAAAGCTTTTAGGAGAAAGTGGCAACAGAGCTGGAGTCTGAAGGAGGAGGATGAGTTGCTTCGAAGGGCTGAGTATTTGGTGAACTTTTTGGCCCATCTTTGAGGGTTAACTTAGAATCTGTCCACCAGTGAAACCCTAGGCCTTCAGGAGGGTTCTGCAGTGCCACTTAACCTCTGATTGGATGGGACCCCAGGGAAGGGGAACTTACTACCTCCAGAGGACTGTGATAGAAAGGGAAGTTCTGAGGGTGCTTGGGTGGCTCAGTCGGTTAGGCATCTGCCTTTGGCTACACTGTGATCCCAGGGTCCCAAGATGGAGCCCTAGATAGGGCTTCCTGCTCTGTGGGGAGGCTGCTTCTCCCTCTCCTTTTGCCTGCTGCTCTCCCTGCTTGTGCTCTGTCAAAAAAAAAAAAAAAAAAAAAAAAAGAAAGAAAGAAAGAAAGAAAAAGGAAAAAAAGAAAGGGAAGTTCTGGAAGGCCTAGGAAAGCCATGTGTCCCGACCTATTTTAGAACCCAGGGCTGAGAGCATGGCCCAGAGGATCCATGTCCTCTGCCTCCTTTCCCCTCACACCACCCTAAAGGCTTTCCTCCCACCTCAGGGCTGAGGAATGGTAGTGGGGAAGCAATCAGCTCAACAGAGCTGTAAGGGAACACAGAGGGGATCTACATGTCCCCTTGTGGTAAGTATTTAAAAACATGTCCCTGAAGATATATTTGAACAGGATCTTGAAAGATGAATAGGAGTTTGGGAGTGGGTTGGATGAAGCCAGCCAGAGTTCCAGCTTGAAGGAGCCAAGGTTCAAGCTCTGATGTCTGATGCACTAGTTTTGGAATGCCTGTTACTGCTGGGTCACTTCATCAGTGTATCAATAGAGATAATATTGTAGCTACCTCATAGAGCCGGTGCAAGGTTTAGACAACATAGCGTTCACGTAAATCTCTCACAAAAGTGGCCAGCACTTTTCTGATTAAAGATACAAAACAGATTGACCAATGAAGGTAACAACTTCAAAGTGCAAGGAAGCGTTGCAAAACGTCCTGTGTAGCAGGGGAGGGAAGGTGTGTGATGAGAAATGTGGGCAGGGCTCAGACCAGGCAGGGGTGTGAATGCCAGGATAAGGATTTAAAAAAAATTAAGCAAGGAATGAGAGATGAGCCATTGGATTGGTAGGGCGGGATTCAGGGGTAGTGAGGAAGGCGCAGCCATGAGGAAGCTGTGGCATGATCCGGCAGGGGAGGCGGGCAAAGCAAGAGTTCTTGTTCTTTGTCTTCAAGCAGGGCAGGTAGGGCTTAGACCTGGGGTGGCAGCAACGATAAGTCCTTCCCTGGGAGGGTCGCCCAAGGCAGATGCCCCGGCAGGCCCAGAGGCTGGAGGCCGCGCGCCACCTGGTGGCTGCAGAAGTTAGGCTCAGTTGGGAGCAGGGGTCTCGAGACCGCAAAAGCCTGCATTTTGCTCTGGGAAACTGAGGCGGCGGGGCAGGGGGGTAGGGGGTTTCCGATCTTTCGATTGGATTTCGTCCCTATTCTAACCCCATTTTACAGATAAGACAACCAAGGAGAAGGGAAGGCGAACAAGGCTGGGTAAAGAGTTTCTCAGGCGGAGGGCTTCAAGACACCAGGAGTCAAGAGCCTGAGAGTTTCTTTAATGGCATCAATGGCCTGGAGCTTTATTTTCCATTCTGTAGGGCAGGGGGAAAATGAAAGAGGAGGAAGAGAAACCGTTGTCTTTCCCGCCCACCCGGAGGTAAAAAGGCTTTTAAGAGTACCCCGGAAAGCAGAGTTTTATAGATTCCATTTGCATACGAACGTAGTCACCTGGAGTTAAACTCCGGCCCTTTAATCTCCGGTCCAATTTGTCCTGAAGCCGCGGAGGAAGTCCCTCGTGAATACCTCAAAGCTCCGCCCCCCTAAGCCCCGCCCACAGGGCTGGGCTTTTTACTGCACGTGCTCACCCAACTCCTTCCCGATCCGCCCCTAGGAAAGACTCATGGTCTATGAGGGGGGATACGGGGAGTCGCAGGGTACTTTGATCTTGGAAAAATCAAATAAAGAGAAGGCCCTGAAGTAATCTTTGTTAAATTTTTATCAGAAGTTCTTATCTCGGTTGGTGACACTGACAGGCCTTGGCCGTCACTTCTCAAGGCTGCTTATCCTTCTTCCCACCCCTTCAATTAGTGGGATCCCGCGTGGCCGGCCTCGCCCGGCGGACTTCAATTCCCAGAGTGCCCCTCGGGCCCGTGCGTGGCAGCGGCGCGTGACGTCGGGGGAGGGAGCTGGCCAGTGCTGAGGGGGCGCGGCGCGGAGGGGCGCGGAGCCCGGCGGCTCGGGGCCCAGAGAGCGCCGCGGCCGGGATTCCGCCGGCCCCTGACAGCCCCCTCCCCCCGGCGGACGACGACGACGACGAGGAAGAGGGCGCCGGTCATGGCGGAGCAGCGAACCGAGCGCGGGCCCTGAGCACCACCTCATGGAGCGGGACGAACGGCCGCCTAGCGGAGGGGGAGGCGGCGGGGGCTCGGCGGGGTTCCTAGAGCCGCCTGCCGCGCTCCCTCCGCCGCCGCGCAACGGTGGGTGAGGGGCGTGCGGAGCCCGGGCCCAGGAAGAACCGATCGCCTGTCCCTTGCCCCCGCGGTTCTTTTCCTCTCAGCCGACTCTCTGGAAAGCCGCAGCGGCTCTGGGTCCCCTCAGCGTGGACCTTCACCCCGGTCCCCTTAGCGCGGACCCTCCCTCACCTCCCCCGTGCTCCTGAGTGTGGACCCTCCCCCTCCCTCCCGGTTCCCCTCAGCGCGGACCCTCCCCCTGCCCGGTTCCTTCATCCCGGACCTTCGTTTCCCCCTCCCCCCGTCCCTTCAGCACAGGCCTCCCCTCCCCCCGTCCCCTGTGCGCGAATTCTCCTCCCTCCCCCCAGGTCCCCTCAGCGCTGAGCCCTCCTCTTCCCCTGGGTCCCTTCAGCGTGGACCCTCCGCGTCCCCCCACCTCGCGTCCAGCCAGTGGGGGGTTTCCCTCTCCCTCGGGTCCCCTGTGCTCAGAGCTTCCCCTTTCTCCCCGCGTAGGGTCCCTTCAGCGCCCTCCTCTCCCCTCCCCCCTTTCCCTCGGCTCCCTCCCACGCGGGTGCCCCCTCCCTCCGCGAACGCCACACCCTCGTCCTAGTCGTTCTCTGCTCTCACCTTTCTGGAACCGCTTTCCTACTCCTCTGCAGTCCCGCGCTTCCCCTGCCACCCCCGTATGCACCGCGAGCGTCCACCTCTGCCCCGACCCCCAGTTCGTTAGCTCCCGGCTCAGCGCTTCCTTTTCGGATCTTTCCGTGCCTGCTCCACACCCCATTCCTCCGCCCGTGCTCAGCCCCCTTCTCTACGGGCTCAGATCCCTAGCCCGACCGAGGGCTCGGGACACCTGCCTCTTCCCTCCCTCCCAGGGCCCGTCCGGGTCCGCGCCTTCCCATGCTCAGCTCTCTGCTTCCCTTTCGCGGTCCCGGACCCGGGCGCTGAGAATTCCTCACCTGGCCCGGCCCTTCCTCCGGCTCTCCCCCTGCCCCCACGTCCGGGCCAAGTCCTCGGGTTCCTCCGGGACGACTTGCCTTCCCCCCCCCCACCCCGCCCCCAACTCCCTTCCTCTGCGGGGTGTTTTATTTGTATCTGTTTGATATTTTCCCCCCTCGGTGTTTGCCGCGGAATGTTTTTATTGGTAACGTGTAAGGAGCTTTTGTGAGGTCGTAAAAGGTGAACTTTTGAACTTGGAAAGCGCCCTGGAGCAATTAGCGCAGGCGATAGCCCCGGGAGGCCTGCATTACAAAGGGTGCTCGTACAGGCCGGCAAACGCTCGGGCTGCAAACCCGATTTATTTATTTATTTGCCCTGCCTTCCACCTTTCACATCTCCTCATTTCCGAATAAAGGGCAGGCTCTCGGAGATCAGCGCCTCCTCCCCTCTCTGTGCCATAAACTCTCAATTCTCTGAAAGATCTAGGACCGAACAGTGTCTAACAAGTAACAGATTTCAAATTGAATGCAAACACCCGGGACAGTTAGGAGGCACTAAAAATTAATTGCTTCAGCAAGAAGTTTCTCAATCAGGACAGTGACCGGGCAGGTGTGAGGAAAGTAACCTGAAAATAGGTCATTTAGGCGCTCAGTTGTGGAATGAATGAGGAGCTACGGAAGGAGAGAGATTTGGGGGTTAATCTGCGCCTTCGTGTACTTACAAACTCGTCAGACATTTACTGCCAATTCAGTAGATCTGGTATTTTTACCAGTTAAAGGAAAAGTCGGTTTAGCAGAGAGCCTGGTTAATTTCATTTGATGGTGCTGACCAAATAGTGGTATGTTTTAAAAGCTCTTGTCCTTTTTTAAGATGTATGTGATGTGTGGTATCTAGGTGGCTGGCAGTCCCCTGGGGTGTCTTTGGAGAATAATTTCTGAATGTGAACATGTTTGAGATCAATAAAATCCCGTGTCACAAAGGAGGCTGGAATCTATCGAGGGTAGAAGACAGTATCATAGGAACAAAGGATTTCTTTAAGGCTCTTGACTTTTTAAGCAGAGATTTCTTTTGATATTGATGTATGAACGTTGTAAATCCTGATCTAAAATTTACTATGCTGATTTTTTAAACCCAATTTACATCTATCTTATAGCCCATATTAAGGGCATATATTTTCATAATGTCTTTTTACGTGTGTGTACTTCCTGTACCCACCTGTGCATAACATGTAGATGATCGATTTTAGTGCAGACATTACTTTCAGTTCTACTTGAGAATGTTGTAAGGGAAGCCTAGGAACTGCATTTGCTATTAATTATTCATTAGTACATTTTAAAGAACTCAATGGTAATTTTAACTCTTAATCAAATTTCCCATTCATAGTCTCATTTCCTCAATTGGTCAGAACCATTTAAAAGAATGTTATTGAACATTCCATTTAGACCAGGCTGGCTTTAATATTTTACATCAGTCCATTTTAGTGCTACAAATATTTCCTTTTTGTTGAAAACACAATGGGACTTTGGGCAGTTTGATAGGGCTTAAAAGAAAATACACAAAACATTAGACTGTTGTGGGATGTTTTATTTTTCAGTGTAATAATGAGCATTTTGTAGTGTTTTACAATTTATGTTCATTATCTCTTGTAATTTGACATGCTTACAATAGAATTACCAGAAAAGAAAAAAAATAAAGTTTACCTTTGAAATGGTGGGAACTTTTTTCCCCTGCATTTATACTTACTAATATTTTTCTCCAAAGGTAAATGAAACTGCTTAAGTTCTAAGCAGAGTAAATGAATTCTCCTGGCTTTTTATCCTAATGACTGATTTCCATTTTGTATGAAATATTTGCAGTGGATAGCTATCTAGATAGGAGGTCTTTTGGTTTGTGTCATGAAGAAATAAACTGGAGGTGGAATTTTAGAAATGTTTTCCTGCCGGAAATGCCATTAATGCTGAATTTACAGTCTTTTAGATGCTTTTTATTATTCTATCAGAACAGAGTCGCTAGCCTTTTGATGCACCATCACCCTTTCAGGATTTTCATGTACTGGTTGCGCTAGGTATTTTCAGTTGTTTCTCTAGGTTTTCATAAGAAACACGAACTCATTTAGTCATAATAGAAGACTGCTCTCTTTTTGGGGTTTCAAAGGAGGATGATTTGAGGAAGTATATGCTGACTATTAACGTTTGTTGTACTTTAACAGAATGAAGTAGTAGTCCTTTCGATATTTTAAGTAAAAGGAAGGTTATAAGCCATTACCAGTAATTAAAAGCATGTTTTATGTAACTATACTTTGGAGGAAATGAGGAGAAATTCACTAATAATTTCACGCCTTTTTCCTGCTATGACCGTGTCATGCAAATCTGAAAATATCTGAAAGATATCAGATATTTTCCATGACAGTTCAACATTTCAGTTCTGTGACTTTAAAAGTTAATTCTGAGTCACCTCAGAGTTCTACTTTCATTGAAAAAATAAAAAGCATACTGTGGTACTGTTTTATACAAAGGGCACACAGGTATTTTTTAGTAAGTTCTTTAACCTCCAAAGAACACTGAAGAGGCTACAAAGAATAAACAGGTTCACTGATGATTTTTGAGCAGCTGAGGTGTGAGGTGACCACATTTCTGATCTCATATTTACCATCAAAATCTTTGTGAGCATTTCTGTTCCTTGTAATGAAAATATGATCGTGAAATGCTTCATAATCTGTAAGTTATTCTGAATTACATAGGAAAAAGGTGTGTGGTGTGTGTGCATTGGCATGTGAAAGGAAGTTAGATGGGGAGGAGGAGGGAAAGCTAATGGGAAAAAAAACCTGGTAGATTTACTAAACTATGGCCAAATTGTGCATTTCCGCATTTTATTCATAACTTCTTGGTTTTCCTTTTTTACCCCCTTTCTTGTGGGGCAAAGGTAAAAAAAAACAAGCCCTAGATTAAAATACCTAATTTTAGGTTAGCGGAGAATAGGGTTTAGAAATGTCAACTGCTAGTATGATATTGATAAAGAAGTTTTTTATGCTACTTGTAGTGCTTGTTGTGCAAGTTGCCTTAAATTGCTAATGAATGTTTGTATGTTTGGGGGCCTGGGGCTGTGTAAGTGTGTTTCATCCTGTAATTAAGACACAATCACTTAAACTTTTTATATAACTAGATAGATATTTATTGGTTTGTGTTGAATAAGTTGGTCCGATGGTGAATTGTGTTCATATCACCACCTTGCTTCAGAATTTCAAAAGCCAGGAGACTTAGTTTTCAGCAAGCTCATTTAGATCTCTTTGGGGCTTTGTCATAATTTTTAGTTCTTATATTTACCTTTGTGTTCTAGCCAAGTTAAAGGACACTTTCTGTTTAAGTATTTGTTTCCATATAGGCTGAAGGTTAAATTCAAGAAGATGCCTTTTAAGAGTAAATTCTACATTCTTGGTCATATCTATTCTTTTAAAGTAGGACAATAAAAATGCCTTATTTTATGTGAACCAGTCACGTTATATGTGAAAATGGGTCACAGTCAAAAAAATTAAAGTTCTGAATCAAAAGATAAAATTTGCAATCCTGCAAAAAAACCAAATTGTCCTTGAAACAATTTTAACAGAAGGTAGCTACTGAATCCCATGCAAATACTTAATTCTTTGCAGTGCTTTGAAAGTATTTCCAAAACCAAGACATTGTAAAAGAGAGTGTTTTGTTTCAAACTTTTGTATCTTTTTTTGATTGAAACTGGTATTTTTAAGGCCAACCTTTTCCTGGCTCAGGTAGTTTCTTAAGGGTTTACGGATGCTTTTGGTTGATAACTAGAGTTCAGAAATACCAGAATTATTGAAAGTCGGCGAGAAGTCCTGAGCAGGTAATTGATTTCAGTTTCAGATTCCTCTGAGCTTAGCCTAAAAAGAAAAAAAACAAAAACAAAAACACCCCACAAAAAAACAACAAAAAAAACCCCTTTGGGTGTAACTTTGATATATACAGTATTACCAGAATCAAGCCCAGTATTTATTGCTTGTTTTCCAACATGGTTTGTCTTTACGAAAAAGAGAAGGCTGTCAGACTACAGATAATGGAAAATTAGGAGGAGACCATTGTGAGATGTCTTACCTGCTTTTCAGTGTGGTTTAGAATGAACTGTAAAAGAGAGAACTTTGTTTGAAAGAATAAGATATTTCCGACTTTATTTCGTCCTTCCCTTATTACCTGCTATTAAATAGTCTGTGTAGAACACTTTCTCAAGAAAAGTTTTTTTTTTAATGATTATTTAAATAAGACTTCACTATGTAACCCGGTAATTCTAATTAACAGTGATTTAGTTGGGGGGCGAACCAGGATTTCCTCAGCTGGCTGCTGGGGAGCTGAATTGCTTTTTTCCCCACCCCCAGCTGCACCAAATCTTTTGATCCCTAAGCTACAGTGGTTGTCATTTGAGAATGCAAACTGAGAGAAAATATGTTTTGAAGTTAGCCTACTTTGAGGCTTCACTTGCATTTTTGAATTTTTGTTTTTGAAAAAATTATGGGGATAATTGGACTTTCAAAATTTGTCTTGGATGGAGCAGATTCTCATGTCTCAGTAGGAAATTCCTTAAAAGTACATTTCTTTAAGAATTTTGGGGTTGTTTTAATACTGACAGTCACTATTTCAAAAGAAATTCTTCTAATTATAAATTCACAGGAGACATTTAAGTGTTTGAGTTTCTTTAGGAATGAATGGGTGTTGGGGAAAATGAGCCTTTATACAAGGGAAAAATTTTCATTCAAGGTAGTTTGTGGTTTCTCTATCACTATTATATAATAAGCTCAAATAGAGAATCAGAAATTCTTATGTCATATACTAAATAAACTCTATAGTTTGTTATATTAAGAGTTAACTTAAAATATATTTAAATAATGAGATCTTTGATCCTAATTGCAAACTGTACACCCTTCCGTTGTTTATATCAGAGAAGCTATTCAAGCATAAACCACAGATGGCAGTAGTAGCATATTTTTCTATTTTCTGGAGGGATTCTTGCTTTTAAATTGGTGTCATTTCTGTGCGCACTGTTGATAAGTCAGCTGGCAAGTGTAATGTTTCCAAAACCCAATTCCCTAGGCAGCAACATGTAATGTATTCCGGAAACAAATCCGAGCATTTGATTTGAAGATATACTCTGTGGGTGGTTGGAACCAGAACAGTGACTTTGTTGAAGGGGGAAATTATAAAAACAAGTTGTTAATAATAATGGTAGAGGGCATTGTTTGAGTAATAAACACTTTAGAACTGTAGCTATGGTATTAGCAAAAGATATATTAACCGTAGATATTTACTTGAACAAATATTTGCATTGGAAACAATTCATAATTCATTTAAAAGTACTCCAGAATCATAATTTTGAGAGAAGTGCGCAGCCAAATTCCTTATGTAGGAGAGGTAACTAGCCTTCTCAGCTTTTATTTGCAACTTAATACATTTCATAGTATCATGGAATTCTAGATCTGTCTATAAAAGCATTTCGGAGGTCTCTGAGTGGGTTCTGCTTGCTCTTCTAGTCAGTCACTATAGCGTCAAGATTCCTTTGTTGTTAATTTTCTCTTTTAAAACACTGCTTGAAAAAGGACATAAAATTGATTAATTAAATTTTTAAAACTACTGTGATATTTTCTTGGAACCCAAAGGAAACGGAGGTATAATCATATAGTTTAAGACTCAGGAAGCATTTCAGTAACAAATCTGTGCCAAAATGAAGGACAGGCTGGTTTCAGTGATAGGAGCTGCCTTATCCTATACTTAGTTTTCATTAAAAAAATTAATTTTATGTAACTCATGCATTCATTTCAATCTTGAAGCTCTGTCATTTTGGAAGCATTAAAAATTGTCTTGTTACCCATATTTATTAACTTTGTATAGATCAAATGCAGTGTTCTTTGTATCAGAGTTAACTCTTAATTTAATTCAATTTAGTTTTTCTTACAGAAAAAAGACACAACACTTTTATGAAGTCTTACACACTTTTTATCCTGCCTCCTCATCTCTTGCCTTTTAAAATTTATAAAAGAGTAATGCAGTTCTCACAGTTGGATTGTATTATTTTCTATCATTCATCATTTGTTGATCGTTGGTTACTGGATTGTTTTAGATGTAATTTCTTCCCATTCATTGAGTCCTTAACTCTGTTATTATCTATCTATATTATCTAAACCAGTGGTTCTCAAAGGGTGTTTCAAGGACTTCTGGGAGAGTCCCTGAGACTCTTTCAGGAGGTTCTTGAGGTCAGAGCTACTTTTATTGTAATATTGGCATTATTTGCCTTTTCACCTTGTTGACATTTGTACTGATGCTGCAAAAACAACGGTGGTTGAAAACTGTTTGCACCTTAGAAGAAACCAAGGCACCGAACTGTACTAGTAGCCATCATATTTGTCACCTCCACGCACTTGTGTTTTTTTATTTTTAAAAGATTTTACTATTTATTTGACAGAGGGAGGGAGAGAGCACAAGCAGGGGGAGTGACAGAGAGAGGGAGAAGCAGGCTCCCCACTGAGAAGGGAGCCTGATGAGGGGCTCCATCCCAGGGTCAGGACCTGAGCTGAAGGCAGACACTTAACCATCTGATAAACACAGGTGCCCCATGCACTTGTATTTTTTAAAAAAAAGGCATTTCACCTAAGTCTGACTTTGATGAAGGGGTAAAAAGGATTAATGTTATTAAATCTTGATGCTTCAGTACACATGTTTTTGATATTCCATTTGAGGAAATGGCAAGTAGGCAAGTACAGACAAAGAATTTCTGCTGCATACCAAAACAAAGTACTTGTTTTAAGGAAAAGTGCTTGTGCATTTATGTTGTAAGCTGAACCAGTAGCTGCCTTTTTTCATGGAACACTGTTTTCACTTGAAAGAACAATTGACAAACTATGGTTTATTTGGACTTACGTATTTGGCAGTCCATTCTTTTGGAAAATGAACAGTGAATTTGTTACATCAAGGAAAACTGACAGTATTTGTTACTGGTGAGTAAAATCTGAGCTTTCAGATGGCAATTGGAATTTTGGAAAACTTGTGCCTGCCACTTTGAGCTTGACAGCTACCCAGTATTTAAGGCCTTTCCTTTTCTTTCTTTCTTTCTTTTTTTTTTTTTAAGATTTTATTTATTTATTTGAGAGACAGAGATCAGGCAGAGAGGCAGGGGGAGCAGGCTCCCTGCTGAGCAGAGAGCCCAATTCGGGGCTCAATCCCAGGGCCCTGGGATCATGACCCAAGCGGAAAGCAGAGGCTTTAACCCACTGAGCCACCCAGGTGCCCCTTAAGGCCTTTTCTGAAGAAGAAAAGTATCACTATTAACAAATTTGGTTTTTCACTTATATTATCGTATAATGAAATGTGCTAACATTTTGAGTATCATATTTCAGTGGAGGAATATTTTACAAGTCACTGGTGTATACAGAATCCTGTATGAGTAAAAGATCTGTTCAAAGGTTGATAGACCAGTGGATTTTAAGTGACAGAATACACAAAGTTCATTGATACAGTTTTATATTTCACACTGAACTAACCTTTTTTTAATTTATTTTTTACTTTTTTAAAAGATTTTTTATTTATTTACTTGACAGATCACAAGTAGGCAGAGAGACAGGCAAAGAGAGAGGGGGAAACAGACTCCCCGCTGAGCAGAGAGCCTGATGTGGGGCTCGATCCCAGGACCGTGGGATCATGACCTGAGCTGAAGGCAGAGGCTTTAACCCACTGAGCCACCCAGGTGCCCACTACAATTATTTTATTTAAAAAAAAGATTATTTATTTATTTGACAGAAAAAGAGAGAGATCACAACTAGGGAGAGCAGCAGGCGGGGGGGGGGGGCCCGCGGGGAAGCAGGCTCCCCGCTGAGCAGAGAGCCAGATTTGGGGCTCCATCCCAGGATCCCCATCCCTGGGATCATGAATTGAGCCAAAGGCAGAGGCTTAACCCACTGAGCCACCTAGGTGCCCCTACAATTATTTTAATAAGCAGATGCTTCTTCCTTTTCAATCATAAATCTCAGGCCGTATTTTCTGCCTATACTTCAGCCAAAACATTTTATCACAACATACTGAATGCAGATGTATGTAGAAGAATCTAGCTGCCAGAATTAAGGCAGATGTTAAAGAGATTACCAAAAATACAAAACAATGCCATTCTTCTCACCAGTTTTTTTGTTTTGTTGTAAAATAGTTATTTTTCATAAAAATGTTATTTAATGTGGTGGGTTTGTTACTTTTCAATGAGTAGTCTTAAAATTTCTCAAGTTTTCTAGCATGATAAATGGTCAGTAGTTATAACCCATTACATTAGCTCTTTGAAGTCCTCAATGATTTTGAAGAATGTAAAAGGGGTTCTAATCACTCAGACCAAAACTATGTGAGAACCCTGTTATAAATGAATGAATCTAAGGTGTAAGAAAATGGTGACCTCACAAGATACTATTGTTAGTACTTTGTGTTGTCCTTTTATTGCCTTTTTTATTCTCCTCCGTAAAGGGACTGCAGAGAGGGAAAAAATATGAAAGAGTTCATATTTTAAGTTTTTTTTTTGCTTGAGACTAAATGAAGTGTGTCATAGTTCACCCTCACGGAGTTCTCTGATAAGGCTTTTGTTACCTGTTACACGAAACGAAACCTGTTGCGTAACTGTTAATTATCTTTTGGTAGAAATTTTCCATCAGAACCTATTTCCTCACTAAGGGGAGGTTTATAATTGTGGAGATAAATCTTTGACACACAAATACTTAATAAGAGTCATTCCTGTAAAAATGGAATATTTATGTGGGATTTAGAAAGATTCTATCTTCCTTTTTAAAACTTCCAAGAATAGCTTGTTTGTTTGCTTTCAGACAAGTTTGGCTTTCATTGAGTCTTTTAAAGTTGTGATTTTGGCAATGTCATTTTGCAGATTGGTTTGCCTTTTAACGTGGTTTTCACTAAGGGAAGTGGTAATAAAGCCTGTATAGAAGAAGTATCTCCTCTTCTGGTCTAAGAATACCCTTTCCTAGTGTGAGTAACGTTTTAGTGTAAGTCAATTACTATGTTGTTAAAGAGTTAAGGATTTACTCCCAAGGGTAGTTGCTAGATAGAACTCATTCTGTAGTGAGTTTGCTAGCAGAAGAAATGTCACATGACAATGTGAATAACAATAAGGAGTTACTGGATCAGAACTTAGGATGAAGCTTAGTGGGTGATGAAAGATCAATGAGGTATTTGGACTTCCTTCCTTGAGAGCTCTGTAATTATCTTGTTCTTGGAGTTTCATGTAATGAAACTTTTTAAAGCATTTTTGTATTCCCTCAGGGTTGCAGCTTAGTGGTAAGATACAGGTGTTTCCTTTTTCATTTTAATACTTAATTTCAAGTTTCAGATGAAATTCTTAAATTCATGCTTCATCAACTGATTTAAATTGTTTTAATAACTAAAATTAATAACCGAGGCAGATTATTTTTTCTTCCATATTCTTGCTTTACTCTTGAAATCTAACCTATCAGGAGACTTCCTCTCTAGCCTTACAATCCTTCCTCCAAAATTCCTTTTTAGCAGGATAATAAACCACCTGGGGGAAACCTCCCACTGATATCTATTTAGAGGGCTTTGTTTTTTGGAAGTAGCAGTAGTTTTTGTCAGGGAGAAAGGATTTTGGTTAGATGGTGTGAGAGGAAAAAAGCATGGACTCCGGAGTGTGGCAGAACAAAGATCACAGCTACATGTGACTTTGCCACTTGACTTCGCTGAACTTTGGTGTTCTCATTTAATAAGTGTAGCAGTTAGCATTTGTATAGTATTCTTTTTAAAAGATTTTATTTCTTTATTTGAGAGAGAAAATGAGAGAGAGTATGAGAGGGGAGAGGTCAGAGAGAGAAGCAGACTCCCCGCTGAGCAGGGAGCCCTATGTGGGACTCCATCCTGGGACTCCAGGATCACCGCGGGAGCTGAAGGCAGTTGCTTAACCAACTGAGCCACCCAGGCACCCTAACATTTATACAATATTCTAAGCACCTTACATATATTAACTCGGTTTATCCTCATAACTCTGTGAATTAGGTGCTATGTTATCCTCTCCATTTTGCAAGTGTGAAAACTGATGCCTATAGAGGTTAAGCCCCAAATTTTGTAGTTAGTAACATTGTGAAAAATTGTTTCCTAGATTTAATTCCTCCCACCTCCAGGTTATTAAGGATTAGTGACAAGGTCTGTAAAGTGCCAAGCAAAATGTCTGTCCTAAAGCAGACCCTTGTGAATCCAGGCCATTCATAGTTGTTGAGGAGGCCCAGAACTCAGCTTCCTGTAGTCACATTATCCACTTTTAGAATTCCAAGTCACTTTTTTCTTTCTCTCATGTTGGCTTTAACAAGCCAATCAGAAAACTAATTTGTGGAGTAAGGGACAATCCTTGGTGGCCCTAAAGGGTGCTAAGGAAAGAAGGGGTTTTGAGCTACTCAAGGCAGGGGTAACATCTTGTAATGGTGTCCTCAACACTGAGCACAAGGAATTGGTGTTTTATGAATATTGAATGAATGAATGAATGAAAGAACAGTTAGGTCAGGAATCTGAGTCCTTTGCTGGTAGTCAGAGAAAGTCTACAAAACATATGGGAAGAGAATGATGTGCTTCTTAGTCACTTGGGAAAACTGGGGCCAATATCTATGTCAAGCAGTGTGTTAAAAGGTAAATCCAAGGTTTGATCAAGGGCTCTCAAACCAGAATGTAGTTTCTGTTTGGAAATGTGGCTTTCCTTGTAACTAAAATGACTAGATAAACCAGATTAATATGAGAAGGCCAATAAACTCCTGGCTGTTTGACTGCATTGGGGAATTCAGTTTAGGAAATGATGGCTTTGTCTCTTATACCTTTTTTACTTCTGCCACACAAAAGCTGGCTATATGGAGAAGAAGAAAACCAATCCAAGAAGGTTGAAGTAACTCTTTGAAAATGGAAGTATAAGAACCACTTGTCCAAAGCTTATAAAATACAGAAAATGAGTGAGAAAAATGTGGCAATGTGGGTTAATTATGGTAGCAGTACTGTCTGGGTAGGAAAGGACTTGAGAGAAGAGGCCAACCAACCACATTATTTGGGGAAATAGGATGCCGAGGATCTAGTTGATGCCTGGGTTTTGCCTGGGTTCTGATTCTAACTTGTTACAAAGTCATGTCTATATGTCACTATAAAATGAAAGAGCTAAATTAGATAATCCTTCAAGGGATTTTCCAGCTTTATGATGGAATGAATTGGGTAAAACAGGAAGTTGCAATTTAGGAAAGCCCTGCCTAAAGCAAATAGCTACCATATAGCACAGATTATCTGGGAGGATTTTGATTTCAGGTACTGTTCAGTCATCCCTCAAAGAACGTTTGTATTTACCGTACATACTCTGTTTACCTGTTTTGAATTTAGAAAACCTGGCTGCTTTAAAGTCTGTAGGATCACATAATTTACATGCAAATTCCATTCTCTCTGTGCACTTTTATACAAATGTTTACAATTAAAGTTCTAATGCTGCAATTGGTAATGTAGACTTGAAATTAGATGTAGTTTTTTTTCTTTTTAAAATGATCACTTTTCTTCCCATTTATAACCCCTCCATGCTACACTTTCTCTTTTTTTAAGTACAACTTCATTCATTGAGTCAAACCTATAGTTAATTTCAGTTTTTCTCTCATTCCTTGTAAATGGATTTTTATCTGCAAAACTAATTCAACATTGATGAGAGTCCTGTCCTTTTAAGATTAAATGCCCTGCATTTGAGAACTTGGATTCATTAAGGAAAATTGCAAAGCCTCCTTAAACGCTGTAGGTCTGTAAAAAGGGAACCCAGCAGGAAAGGGGCAGCAGTGCTTGGGGGAGGGGAAAATGGGGGGGGGCAGTAAGCTAGGGAGCAGCAGTTGAAATATTCATCAATCATTTTACTGGCACCAGGAAACCAATCGGCCTTTTAGAGGAGAGAACTTAATCAATCACCTCATGTGGGAAATTACAATTGCTTTCCCACACACATAAAAATATTCTCTTACTGACAGATCAAATCTGAAAGATAGTTGGTCTGGCCAGAATCCATAGCTAACCGAAAGTACTACTGTGATGAAGAAATGTATTTAACATTTGAAGATAAAATTTCTTGTCTGTTTTGAGTCTTTTCAAAATGTTTCAGTGTGAGTTTCCTTTTCATACAGTGTGTTCCATTAATAAACAATTACTGAGCACTTCGGTAATACAAAGTGTATGAAATACTGTAGATTTATTCGCCAGTGCTAGTTTTAGGAGCATAGATGGGCCTCCTGGCTGGAGAATACCCAGTGTTTCCAGTACTTTTTTTGGAAAGCGACTTTAGAGCATTTAAAGGACACGTCCTGGGGAACACAGTTGGAAGTGCTTGCATATAAATAAAAGCAGGAGGGATTTAGCTGTATCTTACATTTAGATTTTAAGTGGTGTGATCCCTGAACTGTATGCTTGAATTGTCTATATCCCTTAGATACTTAGATGTGAGCTTCCTAGGAATCTAATATTTTTAAAATTCAAAATGCATGATCATTGTAGAAAATACAGAAAATGAGTGAAAATTACATATATTAATATTTAAATTTTTTTAATAAACATATAATGTAACCCCACCATTCTCTCCCGACATCCCTCCCCCCGCCCCCCTCAGTTTGTTTTATGACATTAAGAGTCTCTTTTAGTTTGTCTCCCTCCCTACATATATTAATCTTGCCTCCAAGTAACTTTGATTAACATTTTATTTTTTTTCTACACTTTCTTCAAATCCTAGTTTAGCTTATTATTGTAATCATATGGTATATGCCATTACGTTTTATACTTCTTGCTTAATTTAAAGCTTTTTTCTCATAAACTTTATTCATTCAACAAGAATTAAAACTGTTAATAGTATATCACAGCCTATTGTTTTTAATTGTTCGACATTTCTCACTTTATAACAATACTGCTCAAACCATTTTGTGCTTTCTTTTAATTTGGCTTATTTTGGAGGGATAGATTTTTAGAAGAATATCTACCTCATTGTATCTTCTTCAGCAACCAGTTTAATTTACTCTAAGGTTTTTTTTCTTTTTCTCTAAGGTATCTTGTACACTGACATCTAGGTCTATTAACAGTACCTTTTTAAAAAAAATTTTTTTTAAATGCCTGGTGCACAAGTTAGAACTGAGACACTGTGATAGGCTGTTCTGTTCTCATTTTTTAGAAGGATAAAGTCATTCCCAATGCCTTTTGTCCCCTGAATCATAGATTTCTGGCATCAGGCTTCCCATGCACATTGCTTTCCACCCCCATCCCAGTATCTCCAGCTTCATCGGTGGAGTGTTTAGGGACCCTTCTGAGGCTGCCTTCTTTCTCTTATGGATTTTTAGGGAATGGGTAGCAAAGACACTTTCAGAGCCTTCCGTGGTTGGCTCTAAAAAATCTCTGAAGGGTGGATTGGGGGGTATGTGTGCCATCTTTCTCTCTATTCCAGTACAACTATATTACCTTCCTCAAAGTCTTGAATAGATCTGGAAACTTACAACTGAATTTAATTAGAAATTAAATACATGGAAAGAAAAGTTAAACTTGCATTCCTTTAGAAGTCAGCATAATCCTCCTGGGTTCTTTAGTGGCTTTTATCCTGATCCTGCATAGGGTTTGATGGTGAAAAAGACCTAAGTAAATTTTGTGCTAATTTGAAAGGCATTGGCAGTTTTTAAGAGAGCTTGTTTCCAGAATGGAAATAGTAACCTTTTTGGAGGCTGGCTAGCTACAAATTTTGAATTAAAGCATAAATTGTGTTTGCTGAAATTGAAGAGTCTTCTAGTAATTTGTAAATTATGTTGATTGAGGGTAAACACAAATGTTTGAAGATCATTTGCTCTGCTTCTTTGTTCTCACCACTGGTGGTCAAAGAACTTGCAATTTGCCAAGACACAGTTTTTATAATGCTCTTTAATAAGAAAGTGAATAAGCCAGCTGCTCTTTCCCTTAACTATACCAATTGCAAACCTCCTCAAGTCCTGGTTAGTAATTAAAAGGCTCGGGATGACCTTGAATCCAACTGAACTACAAAAAGCTGTATTGAGTTAAATTTATAGCTTTTGTTGATTTCAAAAGAGATTAGGAAGAATCGTATTCTGTTTGCTAAAAACATTAAAGGTAGCCTTGGGTGATGCACATTGAAGATCAGAAATAATAAGAGGCACTATTAAAGTGCAAAAGAGAGGTCTGGAATGGACTAAAAGAAAAAAAATTAAGTTTGTCATCTTTTCGTTGAGCATTTAAAATATGTACTTGAATAGGTTTAAGATAGGGTGGCAGTTTTCAAACTGTCAGTTTTTGGTTTGTTACAAGATCTGCCCTCCCCCCCAATCTTAACATCAAAGAGGTGTTTGAACCCAATGGGGAATCAGAACAAATGTTTAATGTTATTTAAAAGTAGCAGTGTGGGACTCCTGGGTGGCTCAGTTGGTTAAGTGGCTGCCTTCGGCTTAGGTCATGATCCCAGCGTCCTGGGATTGAGTCCCGCATCGGGCTCCTTGCTCGGCAGGGAGCCTGCTTCCTCCTCTCTCTCTGCCTGCCACTCTGTCTGCCTGTGCTCACTCTTTCTGATAAATAAATAAAATCTTAAAAAAAAGAATAAAAGTAGCAGTGTAGGGGCGCCTAGGTGGCTCAGTGGGTTGGGCCTCTGCCTTCGGTTCGGGTCATGATCCTGGGGTCCTGGGATCGAGCCCCACATCGGGCTCTCTGCTCGGCGGGGAGCCTGCTTCTCCCTCTCTCTGCCTGCCTCTCTGCTTACTTGTGATCTTTCCTCTCTCTGTCAAATAAAAAAAACAGAATCTTAAAAAAAATAAAAATAAAAAAAGTAGCAGTGTATTTGGTTCTTTTTTTTTTTTTAAGATTTTATTTGTTTATATTATAGGTTAGAACATGAATGGGGGGAGGACCAGAGGGAGAGGGACAAGCAGATTCCCTGCTGATCGGGGAGCCAGATGTGGGGCTCCATCCCAGAACCCTGGGATCACTACCTGAGCCATTCATCTGATGCCTTACCAACTGAGCCACCCAGGTGCCCATGTGATTCTTTCTTTCTTTTTTTTTTTTTAAAGATATTTATTTATTTATTTGGCAAAGAGAGAGACAGCGAGAGAGGGAATACAAGCAGGGGAAGCAGTAGCAGGAGAGGGAGAAGCAGGCCTTCCACATAGCAGGGAGCCCTGTGTGGGGCTCTATCCCAGGACGCTAGGATCATGATCTGAGCTGAAGGCAGATGCTTAATGGCTAAGCCACTCAGGCGCCCCCCTGTAATTGGTTCTTAAAACATTTTGCAAGAGTGGGAACTTTGCTACTAAAAGTTTGATTATACTGACACAGTGTAAAAATAAAAAAATATTTTAAAAATGCTTTATATAATGGGCCATATCATAATATTTATGAATAGAGAATTGTTCTGCTTACCAAAAAGAATCTTAGTTGTTCAGAGAGCCTTGAACTACTATCTTGATAGAAGGAAACTTGCCACTTTCACTGTTAAGTGAAATTTTATATGTCAATTGGTGAGATAAGACATGTCTTCTAGCATCATAAATGTGATAAATGCCTGAAGGGTCAGTCATAAGGCAGATAGTTTGAGCAAGCACTAATGTCTTATATAGATCTTAGGATTATTTTGGTTTTTACATTTATTTAATGAGACTAGCCTACAGTTTGATCAAAATAATTATTTATAAAATGTGTACTTCTTTGTGTGAGACAGAGAGAAAGAGACAGATGTACCAAGATAATTTAAAGGTTGTACTGTACAGTAGACATTGCCAGTCTGGGATCCTTAAATATAGTAATGGGGATTCTCAAGCAATTGCAGTTATTTAAAATCTGATCTGAATCATATGAGAAATAAAGTTGTCTAGGCTAAATAAATAAGGTCTTTTGACTTCTGTCTGAAATTATTCCAACTTTGGCAACACTACCACTCAGCTGCTGAATAGCAGATAGAAATTTTTGCAAAAAAAAGGGTAGAGTAAGTATTGTAGCATGGTAGACAAACCACATAGGCAATTATAACTGATTTCAGTGAACTGTAATTGTGATATAGTGATAAGTAGGTGTGTTAGAGAATGGGCTTCAGAGTTAGATCTGGCTTTAAATCCTGTCTAATCATCTTTTTTTTTTTTTCGATTTTATTTTTATTTATTTGAGAGAGAGACACAGCAAGAGAGGGAACACAAGCAGGGGGAGTGGGAGACGGAGAAGCAGGCTTCCTGCTGAGCAGGGAACCTGATGTTGAGGGGCTTGATCTCAGGACCCTGGGATCATGACCTGAGCCAGAGGCAGATGCTTAAGGACTGAGCCACCACAGCGTGCCTACTTTTTTTTGTTTTTTTAAAATATTTTATTTATTTGAGAGAGAGCAAGAGAGTGGGGTGAGGGGCAGAGTCCAGAGGCAGACTCCCTGCTGAGCAGGGATTTTTTTTTTTTTTTTTAAGATTTTATTTATTTATTTGTCAGAGAGAGTGAGCACAGGCAGACAGAGAGGCAGGCAGAGGCAGAGAGAGAAGCAGGCTCCCTGCCGAGCAAGGAGCCCGATATGGGACTCAGTCCCAGGATGCTGGGATCATGACCTGAGCCAAAGGCAGCCGCTTAACCCAGGTGTCCCCTGAACAGGGATCTTGATGCCTGGCTCTCCATACTGGGACTCCAGGATGGTGACCTGAGCCAAAAGCAGACACTTAACTGACTGAGCCACCTTATGCGCCCCTAATCTACTTTTGTGGGGTTTTTGGGGGGAGGGTAGTGGTGGTAAAAGAATGTTAGAATCACTACACACCAGGTTACTGGTGAATGAAATGATGTAGTGTGTGAAGAACCTAGAGTATGGCTGTATTACTTTAGCAAAGTTATTTAACATTTCTCAACTTCCTTATCTCTAAGTAAGGTTTAGATCCTCTACTTCACAGAAAGGCAAGCTAGCTCACCAAAATCCAAGCCACTGAAACTAGTTTGCCAGTGTCCAGTTTAGCCAATATGTAATTGAATAAAAATCAGTTTACTGAATCTTATTTGTAGAACCTACAGAATTTGTTGTCACTCTCCTTCTCCTGAATTGCTCTCTTATATCTCTCATTTTTTCCTTATTCTCCCCTTTTCCTGTACCCTTTCTCCCCCCTTATCTGCACCCCAGACCCAGGATGTATCTTTCCACCAGCAGAGGTCCCGCTCTCTGCCCTAGTTCTTTGCAACCACAGCAGCAGAGAGCTGGGGTAGAGAAATTAACATTATTGAAAATGCTGCTATGGATCTTAATTTGGCAGAACTATTTATCTAAATTTAGAGATTTGGCTATTGGGAGATTTGGCCATTTGGTGAGTTGACTTGGAGCTACCTCACCCGTATGTTTGGAGAAATTAGGGAATATATGTAAAAAGTGACAATCACTACACAGTGCTTGGACTTGAGTAGGTACTCCGTTGGGGTTTCTTTTCCCAAAACACTTCTAATTAGGGAACTTGAGGCACACACACCCCCCCCCCCCCCGCCTTCCCCACCTGCCCCAATTTTCTCATCTGTGGATTCTGGTTAGGCAGTAGCAAACGATGAAGTGATCAAGTCTGGTTTATGGACCACCTAGTGACTTCCCTTCCTATTCCAGCATTGTTGAATTAGCCCAAATGAAATACCTTCTTTTAGCTTGGACATCTGTTGTGAAATGGGCTTGCCTTTGGTACCCTTTGGGGTACCAAAATTTCTCATTGATTTAAGATATGTACCACTTTCCTGAAACACTTTATTCCTAGTCATTTGTAACTAGAATTAGGAGCCCTAGAGAGTAAATTGTAGCTTTATCAGGGTAAAATGCAAGGCCAAGTCCCTGGAAGTTCTTGGTAGGACATACCATGATTAGAGCAAATGCTCTTGTCTCTAATACAGAGGAACCCTTGCTTCCCCACCCCCATCCCAAGCTTCTCTAGAAAACTTTAAAAAGGCTTTCTGGTAATATCCTTAAAAAAGGAAGGGAAGACGGGGTGCTTGGGTGGCTCAGTCAGTTCAGCGTCTGCCTTCAGCTCCCAGGGTCCTGGGACTGAGCCCTGTATTGGGCTCCCTGCTCTGTGGCGAGTCTGCTTCTCCTTCTTCCTCTCCCTCTGCAGCTCTCCCTGCTGTGCTCTCTCACTCCCTCTCTCAAATAAATAAATAAAAATCTTTAAAGGAAAAAAAAAAAGGAACAAAATGATGGTTGAATGCTCAGTGTGTGCCAGGCACTGTACTAAACTAATATATTCCTTTCTACAACTTTTCGTTGTTAGGTGGTGACAGTCCCATATTATAAATGAGTTAACTGATGTTTAGAGTTGAAAATAACTTACCACTACTTACACCACTACTCCACCAAACCAGTATTTTCCAGACCTTAGTCTTTCTTGTATCATCATCATAATTTTTTGTCATTTCCTATTATATTGTTTATTTAATATTTTAAGTATTATGTAGTTAAATACTTTGCAACCCTAAATTTATTTTATTTTATTATTATTTAAAAAAATATTTTATATATTTATTTGACAGAGAGAGAGATAGTGAGGGAGGGAACCACAAGCAGGGGGAGTGGGAGAGGGAGAAGCAGACTTCCTTCTGAGCAGGGATCCCAGGACCCTGGGATCATGACCCGAGCCAAACACAGACCCTTAACAACTGAGCCACCCAGGCGCCCCCAAAATTTATTTTAAAAGGAAATTTTGTTATTATTCTAAATGGAAAAATATTTGTCATAAATAGAAAATAACAATAAGGGACGCCTGGGTGGCTCAGTTGGTTAAGCGGCTGCCTTTGGCTCAGGTCATGATCCCAGCATCCTGGGATCGAGTCCCGCATCGGGCTTCTTGCTTGGCAGGGAGCCTGCTTCTCCCTCTGCCTCTGCCTG
>ML111970.1:0-72660 GCA_003697995.1 Taxidea taxus jeffersonii | reverse complement strand
AAACAAACTGAGGGGGGTAGGGGGGAGAGGGGTTGGGAGAGGGTGGTGGGGTTACATTATATGTTTAAATAAAGCTTAAATAAAAAAAAAAAAGCAGATGACTTTTTTACTACTTGGTAACATCCTGAGACTTAATACATCATTTAATGTGATATTCATATGACTTCATGGACTAATTCATCAATTTGGTTAGGCAAAACAAAGAAAAATCAAATTTATATTTATATGTATGTATGTATATATATAATATATATATACAATCCTTTTAGTCCTGTATATATATATTATATATATATATATACATAAATATATAATATATATGTGTGTGTATATATATATATATATATATATATATATATATATACAGTCCTTTTAGAAGATAAGCTGCAATTTCACTTGCCTACCAATTCCTATTTCTTTAAATGATAGGAAAATTATAACCAAAATGGAAAGATCAAACCATTGGTACAAACTTATATATCATGTGCAAATTTATAGAGGAATTGCCAGCTCTTATTTTTTAGAGAAATATAGCCATTTAATTTTTGTGTAAAATCTTCTGTTTTGTAAACGATGAGTTCCTTTTATTCTTCTTCTTGAAACTGTAAGCCACTGGTTTACTACCTATCATATAAAATATAAAATCTTAAAATAGGATGTTTTGTTAGCGATCATGTCTTTCTTCTAACAGTTCTACAAATGAATATCCTAAAAATAAAATTAATTTGACTGTGGTGTCAAAGTGCCTGGATTAGAAATTAGCTCTAATGATCTTTAGTCTGATGTCCATTGATAAAGTGTACTGAAAAAGCATTTCAAGACTGCCCTTACTATATAAACATCGAAGTAAAATTTAACTAGTTATATCAGTGTTTTTCCCCTATAGTATCTCACAATACTCTACCTGGTGTAGATTATAGAACACAGAGCATGCACACATCTAATCATGAATTCTTCAAAGGTTTTATAGACTGTTTTTCTTTTTTTCCTTAGGTGTTTTTCATTATTCATGTCGTATAATGAATGACAGAGTCTCTATTGAATATATTAAAATCTATAATATATTGATGGTGTTAAAATGTCAATTCCTTGTTTATTTCTTGCAAGGAACTCAATGTGTATTATGAAACTAGCACATTAATCTTACATTATCATTTTGAGATAGTGGAAAACAAGTATTATTTGACATATGGCTTGACTTATGAATACAGAAGAGAATCTGAAATATATTTTTCAAATAAATAGGAAGTTAGTGATAAAAATGTGATTACACTTGGTGATAGTTAATTTAATGCATCAACTTGACTGGATACGGGGACCCCAGATATTTGGTTAAACATATTCTGAATATTTCTGTGATGGTATTTTTGGATGTGATTAACATTTAAATAGGTAGACTGAATAAAACATATTGTTCTCTCTAATGTAGATGGCCCTCACCCAATCACCTGAAGGTCTGAACAGAACAGTGGACTAGACTTCCTCCCAGTAAGAGATAATTCCCAATGGCCTTATACTATTGGTTCTGTTTGTCTGGAAAACTCCAACTAATACAACTACTTCCACATTGTGCCTTTTAGCTGAATGAGTGAAATCTCAGTTAATTTTAGTTTTTTTCCATAGGTGATAATACCACTCCAACTATTTATTCTTCCATTAAAACCATGCTAAACAGTTATGAGCTCAGAAAGATTAACTGATTAACTCCTTAACCTTCCCTATAAAAGTTAATTAATACTCAATAAGGAGTATATAATGCAAATCATTGAAGGGAGTTTTGAATATGACCAGAAACACTGAGGAATTTCAACCTTTCTTAGATCACAAGTTATCTGGTAAAATATTGGGATCATAGTGGGAAGGAGAATCGATTATCATCTGTGCAATACTTTGAGTTTCCCTATATCTCAGGCATTCTCTAAACTTTTTAGAGGAACTTAAGCAATTGTTTCTTCATATATTCCCTAGACTCTGCACCCCTAACCCACTGATCTTATTAAAATGAACTCTCATAACCAGATACTTTAAAAAGAATACCTTTTCTTTAAAATGAGACCTATTCATCAGGTCATGGACTTAGGAGGCAAAAAAGCAAGTGCTTCAGTCATCAGCTGGCCACTTATCCTATAACACAATGTATTTATAGTCTGAGGTTTTCCCTCTAGATGGGGTTGGCTTCTGACAGATAAGGTGGAAATAACCAATGTGGTCTATACTTGTTGCCTGATCTCTGTATTCAGTTGTTTCTCTTAGGTGAGCAACTACTATAATTGAACTGGGCCACAAAAGACCATACATGCAGGAAATGTGTATTTTTTCCAACATTTTCATCTCCTTGCCAGAGCTTAGTCATTTTCATATTGACTGATCGAAATTATACAAATGATATAATTGGATAACGTATTTAATGTGTCAAACCAAAACATATTTAATATCTTTACTGTAGTTCACAATATTTTCTGAGAGGTATTAATTATAATTATATTAATGATATACTCTAGGAAGATTTTCACATATATGTGATTGCTCTTTTCCTTTATCTCTAGGGGGAAGGTGGTTATAATCAGAAGTCACACATGGCAGACTGTATTTTCGAACTGTGTATCCTCTGAGATAGGTGGGGAGGGCTTTACCTTGTTACCACTGCACCTCCATCCATTTAGTTCTCAATTTCTTCCTAAAGTAGTCACAGTAATTTTACCCCATCTTAATTCCATAGCTATTTTCTACTGCATGTTCATTATAGACTATTACTATCTGTGACACGATATGGTAAGAGATAGAAATAAAACTCAGTGGTTCTCCGTAACATAACTGAGTATGTCCATATATTACAAGAAAGTTACTAAACTCATTATACTCTGAGGGTTATTGCATATGCTCGTTCTCAGGAATGATAAAACTATACATACCATTAGAAGATTTAAAATAAACTACATGCTTCCATTTAAGAAGACCAAGCACTGGAATCAAAGATCCCTACGCAGACCTGCACAGCTACAGATGTGTATTAGTTAATATTCAGGTTTATGATAAAGTTTGTGTATATCAATCTGTCCTACAACTAAGGGTTTAAAAGAGGAATTAATATTCAAGAGTTAGAAAATATGGTGATGCAAGAACATTCTGTAGATGTTCATGGGATAGAACACATTTGTAATTCAAAAATATATCAACAGATAATAATAAACAACCTACGAAAATGTATTCAACTTCAAAGAATGACAATGAACTTGTAAGACACAGAGGACAAACATTATTTAAAAACTGCCACCACAGACTATAATTCAAATAGCAAAATAAACTCACAAAGACAACACTTGCCCCATTTTGAAAGACAATTTTAAATATTCAGTGTGATATAGCAAAAAAAAGTTAATAACATTCACATTGCAGGCATTTGCCATTCACATGCCTAGCAATTTGGAGAAAAATCTTTAAATATAAGGCAGGCAAGACAAACTAAGAATAAAATCAAGCTAACGCAGGTGCCTGGGTGGCTCAATCAGTTGAGCCACCAACTCTAGTTTGGGCTCAGGTCATGAACGCAGGGTGGTGAGATCAGGCTCCACATCAGCCTCCATGTTCATCAGAGAGTTTGCCTGAAGAGTCTCTCCCTTTTATTAAAAGAATTAATAAAATGGGGAAAGAGAAGCCTAGTAGAAGAAAAATGCTCAAAGGGTAATACATCAGAAGCACTAGAACCCTTCCCACGCCAGCCACAGATAAACATACATGGGGGAGAAGAAAAGATGGGTTGTTCGGCAGTTGATAACATATCTCAATCCCACTGTTGGTGCAATATAGTTAATGAGTTATTGGCCATTGTACACCTTGGGCTATGCTGTAGTAACAATCTCAAATCTAATGGCTTAGCATGGCAAAAGCTTATTTCTCACTCACACCCAGTCTATCAAGTTCGCAGCAGGTTTAGCTAATTATAGTTATTCTGGGATCCCAGCTGATAGTATCTTCATCTTAACATTTGCTTCCAAGATCACCTTGGCAGGAGAAAGAAAATGTGTTGAGTTATTCTCAGGCTTTGAAAAACCCCAGTGGAAAGGATACATGCCACTTCTGCTCACATTTCATTGAGCAGAGTAAGTCATACTACTATGCTCAATGTAATACTCTATGCTATTTCATTTTCCTGTATTCTACCTTAATTTGCAGTTCTGTTTACAAAAAGACTTGTAGAGCAGACACTATAGCAATCATCATACTGTTTGTCCAGCATGAGAACTGTCTCAGACTATTTTAAGGCATATTTTAGTCTATTTTAATATGTTTAAGTGTTGCCTAAAAACTGCATTTCTAAAAAGCATGGCGGGTGGTGTTAATGCAAGTAGTTTGAGTATGAAACTTTGAGTGAACAAAAACAAGACAAAACAAAACAAAAATACAATCTAATCTTTAATGATAGCTGAAAGATTCCATCCTCTTTTTCTCTCTCCACTTGCTTCAATGTCAGGGAGAATACCAGATATGAATCAAGACAGAAAATTTCAACATGATAATATTATTTGAAACTTTTGGAAGAAGGGGCTAAGGGGTAAAAACTTTTTGTCAATGGAATGCCCAAACACCTCTGTGTGTTGCTAGATGACTTTTCCTCTTTACAAAATTCTTTTCTCTCTTTGCTCTGAAATACTTTCAAGAAAGTGGAATCTTATGCCTCAAAAGTAACTTCCTCCTCCATTTATGAAGGCAAAGCGTTAAGATAATGGAACACAGGATTAGAAGCTACTAGAAAGGTTAGACTGATCCTAGGATAGGTAAAAAATGTTGTTAAAACTTCTATATTTTCTACTTTATTTCAACAAAGAGAACATCTTTTAGGGGTTGGGATCAAATTGCAAGCTCAGCATAGTGCCCATTCACTGATTTTTTTTTTTTTTCCCTCAGAATGAATAATTCAAATAACCTCAACAGCTGTGTTAGTCCTTTCATGCTGCTATAACAAAACACCATGGACTAGGTTGTTTATAAATAACAGAAATTTATTTCTCACAGGTTTTTTTTTGCATAAAACATACTGTTGATTATATTATTTTGAAACAAACATTTAACCATCACACACGTAAATAAATACTGTGTTGCAATACCTCAAAGTCCCTTTTCACATGTCCTATCCTAATCATGCTCACTTCTTCTTCCCTAAAGTAAACCACTGTCCTACCTTAATAGTAATGGCTTTCTCAATTTTCTTTTTATGTTTACCAGTTAAGTATGCATTCCCAAACACTATAGTTTCGTTTTGCCTCTTTGCCTTTACATAAGAAGAATCCTATTTTATGTCTTCTTTTGTGTCTTGATTCTTTCTTTCAAGGTTTTAAGATTCCTTCGTGTTATTGTCTGTAGTTGTAGTTTGCTTATTTTCCTTGCTCTATGATATATTATAAGAATATTACACAATCTATTCATTCTGCTGACAGGCATTTGGGCTGTTTCCAGTTTTTGAACATGATGAATATTCTCTCATGCTTAGTGTGGTACAGAGAGGCTCTCAAGTTCCAGCCTGAATCAGAATGCCCTGGAGGGCTTGGTAAACACAGATTGCTGGGCTCCACCATCCAAGTTCTGATTCAGTAGATCTGGGTTCACATCCAATGATTTGTATTTCTAGTAAGTTCTCAGTTGATGCTGATGCTGTTGGTTTGGCAATCACATTTTGATCACCATTCTTTTGGGTATGTAATTAGGAATAGGTTGCTGGGCCAAAAGAGAAGAGAATCTTCCATTTTGCTAGGTAATGGTTTTCTAAATTGGTTGTGCCAGTTTGTGCTCTCCCTGGCCATGTATGGATGTGCTTATTGGCCCACAGCTCACCAACACTGTGTTTCTGTGGTGGGGATGTAGTCCTAGCTCACTGTGTTTTTTATTCGTATTTCCTGATTTGTTTCTGTTGAGTACCTGTTTTGGGGCATATGGTTTTCCTTTCTTTGAAGTGCATAATTGTCTTTTTTTTAAATTCACATGTAATGTATTATTGCTTTCAGAGGTACAGGTCTGTAATTCATCAGCCTTATATAACACCCAGTGCTCATTATATCACATGCCCTCCTTAATGTCCATCCCCCAGTTACTTCATCCCCTCACCCCTTCCCCTCAAGCAACTGCTCTGATCCTCTGTTTTGTTTCTTAAATTTCACATATGACTGAGATCATATGATAATTGTCTTTCTCTGATTGACTTATTTAAAAAGTACTTTATTTTTACTTTTATTTATTTATTTTTAAGAGAGAGTGGGAGGGTGCAGAGAGAAAGGGAGAGAGAGAAACTTATACAGGTGCCACATTCAGCACAGAGGCCAACATGGGGCTTGATCTCAGGGCTTTGAGATCGTGACCTGAGCCAAAAATGAAGAGTCTGAGGTTTAACCTACTGACCCACCCAGCCACCCCTCTCAGAGTTCAGAGTTCTTAAGGCCAGAATTCCAAGATCAAGGTACTGGTAGATGTATTGTCTGGTGAAAATCTTGTTCCTGGTTCATAGACAGTTGTCATTTTGCTATACCTTCACATTGAGGAAGGGGAAAGAACTCTCTGGGGCATTTTTTACAAGGACATTAATCCTATTCTTTGTTTTTAAAATCTTTTGTTTATTTGAGAGAGTGAGAGAGCGTTTGAGAGAGAAAGAGCATGTGTGAGAGGGAGGGAGAGCATGAATCAGGGCGAAGAGCAGAGGGAAGAGAGAAGCAGACTGTTCCACCTTGAGCATGGAGTATTATGTGGGTTCGATCTCAGGACCCAGATATCATGACCTGAGCTGAAATCAGTAGTCAGACACTTAACCAACTGAGCCACTCAGGTATCCCTCAACATATGAATTTTAGGGGGACAGAAACATTTCATCTATAGCAACTGCCAAAACTGTGACCATGCCAGATTCATGAATGAGAATTTCAGGCTTTAAGATTCTAGTCCTATTTCATGCATCAGAAGATACCCTTTTATCTTCAATTTAATGGGCCACTATACTTATTCTACTTGGGTTTCTCCTCTTCTAAAAAGCAAACAAACAAACAAACAAACAAAAACACATCTATTTTATTTTATCTTTAGGAGAGTGCCTTTCTGTCCATTCCCCAGCTAGTTATTTAGCTTTGGGCTACATTATTAAGTTAACTGTTTTTACAGATTTTCTTTCCATTTCTTCCTACAGCCACTTGTAATTCTACCCCTCTCAAACTTTATTAAGCTCTTGGTCCTAGTTGGTAACTTTTTTCCTATGGAATTTTTTATTTTCTCTTTTTCAAGGAATTTAAAGCATTCTCATTGTACTTCTATTTTAATGGATGCTTTTGAAATTTTGCATAGACATATTTCACACTAAATTTACATGAGTTTATATCTACATGAAGGTCACTTCCTATATCAAATAAATCCATGATGCATATCTTACTTTGTAAAACTACAAGAAATTAATCATCTCTAAATATCAACGATGACCTTTTTCATGCATTTAAGTGAAAAAAAAAACTGTTGGTCTATTTGCTCATTCATCCATTCTTTTCTAACCTACTTTATTCCTGTATTTACTTATTTTTCTAATAAAAATTCATTGACCACATATAATGCCAGGTGCTGAATAGATAGAATACAGTTATATGAGTTATGCAAACAGTTCAGAATGACTAAAATTTAACTTGAGACACTAGAGAAGAGTATTGTATAAGTAGGAACAGAGTTTAGAAGATGAAATGATAAGTGACTAAAATGTAGTTACAATTTAGTATAGAAATGTTCTTAATTTCTCAGTAATAAGCTTGATTAATCAACCCAAAAGTATTTTGATATTGAACTATTTTAGATGAAGCAACACCATGATCATATCTAATTATTAATTTTAATAAAAATCACTGTGGTAGCTCTATGAGAAATGGGTTCAAGAGGATGAAATCAGAGAGGGAATAACTTGGGGAAATTTTTAAATTAGTTCTGATAGAACTTATTAGCTCCTGAACAAAGGAGGAGTATGAATAATTCAAATAGGTGATAAATAACATGGGGGTAGAAATGACCAGGATTTGGTAATAAATTGGATGAGGGATGAAGAAAGACTAAGGAGTTAGTGTCCTGCCTCCCAACTCTCAAGCTCTTCAGATCGTGTAGCTTGTTTGGTTCTTATTGCACACAAAGAAAAGAGAGAAAGAGAACTGAATACACATACTTCAACCTGTATGAGATACTATATTAGTCCTTCTGTATGTATGAGTATGCTGGTGTATGTTGGCATATATTACCCCTAAAGCTGCAACAGCTACCTAAAGAGTATCTCTTCAACCCTGACCAAAAGCTGGGATCAGGGCAACATTTGTGGCTCACTATATGGTGGAAGATGTTTTGGCATTCTTTTGGGAAGACATTGGAGAGGGTTTTGGAAGCACTGAGGAAAACCCAAGTGCTCTAAAACCGGGAACTGGAAAATCCACCCTCTGCAGGAGTTGGGACCGAAAGAAATCACACCCAACAATAGCAGGCATCTAGCTATTAATAGCACAGGATTAACTACACCATAGAGGATTCTAGCACTGGAGAAAGCTTTGCGCTGAAGGAGACTGGAGAGGGCAGATGGAGACAGAATGGAGAGAAGAAAAGAAAAACTCTTAGTCCCCCAATGTCCTTTCACCACTCTCTATTGAGTGCACACTGTCATGAAAATACTGGCAAAGCGAACCTACATTATCACCCAGCAGGCAGAGATGAGTATATCTGGATATGAGAAGTAATAAGTTGACAACTTGAGAGTCTATATCCTTATATTTTTACTTAAAAAGATACAGCTAACCTTCTTATAAGTGAAGAAGTTTTCACCTCTCAAAATTAGGACATATATAGCTGTAACACTCATTTTAGAAAGAGGAAGAGATTGATATATATATATTCTGTTATTCTGTTTTGTTTCCTTCTTTCCTTCCTCCCTCTCTCCCTCCCTTTCTCTTTCTTTCTTTCCCTTTCCCTCCCACCCTTCCTTTCTTTCTTTCTTTCTTTCTTTCTTTCTTTCTTTCTTTCTTTCTTTTTCTCTTCCCTTTTTCTCTCACTTTTGCTCTCTCTCCAGAAAAAAAAAATAAACAAAAATAACAACAAAAAAAGAAAATATGAGAAATGTAATGTAAGACTATTATGGTTACTATATAAAATTGGTCACAGTGCATTAGTTGATAGCTGTGATTTCCTATTTCCACTATGCATTCTGTATTTTTCTGTGCTCAGTCAGAACATCAGCTGATAGGGGTTTTAAAATGGTGTAGTTATGTAAAATTGTGATGTAAAGATTAGATTGAAGGTCTGAGTCATTCTGTCTCTCTCTTTTGCTATAGTTTTCCTCAACCTATACTACTGAGTTGGAAGTACTAAAGGACAGTACAGAAAATCCCCTAGATTCCAGACATCTTTATCCTAGTTTGCAGTAGCAACACAATATCTCCATGGTAATCAACATCAATCACTTCAGCAAAGAGAGGAGCCTCTTTTCCTGTCTATTGATTCAGTAGTAAAAAGGAACCTCAGATAGCCTATGGCAGACTTATCTTACATTTGAATTGAAATTGTGTCGTGTTCCCTTGACATGTCTTGAAGTCTTGTCATGTCTTTGGGACTAAGACTTTCAAAATAGCAGAGCTCACAGTTTCAAGACGGAAAACAAAAATTAGAATGGTCATTTAGGAATAGGAGTGAAAGGAGTCATCTTCACTTCTGCTTTGTGTTCTAGAATCATGTGTTGCTACTTTTGGGAGGAGAGCAGGAGCTAATGTGCTCTGATCCAAACTGTACAAATCACATACTGCAACCTTTTAGGGTGTTGTCTCTCAACTGATGCCATAACTGAACCTTCAACAAAACCATTAATTTTAAATTAACTCAATCATGCCTTGTATCATGATCAGTATGTATCAAAACAGGTTAATTCCATGACCATGAATCCATTGCTACTCTTTCTTTGTTGAGAAATTGTGTTTTTTTTTTTTAATCAGAAGTATTATTATGTATATGGGTAAGCCATTCTGGCAGTCCATGAATGATGGTGTTGGCAGAAGTATTACATGAAGAGAAGACATATCCACATACAGAAAATGTATATTCCAGTAAGAACAAATATCTGACCCCTCCATGATAGAATAGGTCCAATCTAATCAACAGCCACCAGGCTGACTTGCCTTTCCCACAGTTGTGCCACATCACAATGGTCCTCAGCATTGGCCTCCATATTAACAAAATTCCCCCCCCCCAGCCATATTTTTAGCCAAGTCAACCTTGGTAAAGGAAATTCCATATTGTTGAGCTCATGCGTAGCCTCCATTTCTATCACCAGAATCATTTTGGCCACAGGCCTACTGAGCTAACACTGGATGGGTTGGGGAAAGATGTTTATGAATATCCACAGAGTATATTGGTTTATCACCTGATTAATTTAGAACCTCCTCTCATTGTGAACACCTTTTGGTGGACGTCCACACTGGCACAAATATATTCACACAATCTATGCCAGATCTGAAAAGTCCATCCACATACTTCTTTTCCAGATTTCCTTGTTACCAGCCTTCCAACCCTTTATCTTTCAAGGTCCTGACCATCCGGTTAAAACATGAGCATCTTGTCTTCAATAATTTAAATATATGCTTCTGGCCATCTGTCACTAAATACATTACTAAGTGCATTACTTCCCACTGGAAGAACTTTCCATTACTCTTTAGGGGTGACCCTAAGTGAGGCTGCACTACTGAACCTGTCCACTTTTGGATGGTACCAACATATTATGTAAACACATGTGTAAACTAGGCTTGAGAGGTTGATCTTTTTTATTTGTTTTTGTTTTTGATTTTTTAAACATCTTTTTAAATATTTTATTTATTTGTTTATTTGAGAGAGAGAGAGTGGGGAGGGGCAGAGGGAGATGGAGAAGCAGACTCCCTACTGAGCAAGGAACCCAACACAGGGCTCCATCCCAGGACCCTGGGATCATTACCTGAGCTGAAGGCAGCTGCTTAACCGACTGAGGCACCCAGGTGTCCCTTGATTTTGCTTTTGTTTTAATCTTCAACCAACTAATTATAAGAAATAGCCCAGGAAGCCACAGGCATAGATTGTGGCCAAAGAGACTACAACAGCAATCAATGTTGAAACTGTCTGAATTACCTGCTCAGGCAACTTACTGGTAACTCTTGGTTCTGCTCAAGCTTAGTTATAATTTCTTGGTTAGTGTTTGCTTATTTTATGTTCATTTATTATATATTCTAACCAAGTTGTATCAGCTGCCCCATGTTACGGTTGTGCAGGTGCTCCAGAAGGGGACGTTCCAGCAAGTTTCCATAGCATCCCCATGGGTACTTTCCCAGTGGGTTCTATCTCTCACCTCAACCATCTTCTCAGCAAGTGTTTTGATATCAATGTGCATGTTTACTGCTTGTCAGCCTTGGTCTGCAGCATTATGGATAACTTTTCTACCAAGTAGTAAGGGAAGTTCTCATATTTTCTTATAAGATATAAATTTTAGACTTGAAAGTGGAGACCTTCCAATTTGTTCCTTCTTTTGTACTCTGCCTTGGCCATACAGAGAGTGTTTTTTCTCAATGTCTACTACACTTTTATATTTAGGGTTTCTTTATTAATATTTAATCTGTCATTAACTAGATAATGAATCTTTAAGTTAAGCTTCAATGTTCAAATTATTATGTGGGCTTTATTTCATGATTAAATCCTGAGTGATATATCATCTTCTCCCTTGAGGTCCTTTTCCCTCTCTACTAATTCCAAGGACATACCAATTTGTCATTCAAAACCAACATGTGGCAGGAACTATGGCCAGTTTTGTTGGGAATTCAATAATAAACCAGAATGATGTAGCTTAACTCCTCATTTTGCTTAAAGTATAGTGGTGGTGGTGGAGAAGGAGGAAGAAGAGGGGAATAAAGAGAAGGGTAAAGAGGAGGAGGAAGGAGAAGAGAAAGGATCACTGTGCAACAAGAGGAACTACTATGGATATATGACAAGGAGAAATTTTCTAAGGTGTTAATATTACCAAGACATAACACTAATATTATATAGATGTCTGGAAGAAAATCTATTATAATTCATCCACTGTCACCAAGCCCCCACCAAAAAAACAAAAAACTTCTCAGTATACTGCTTTTCTAAATCTGAATTTAGAAGACATCTGACTAAATTAATGAACTGCATAAGATTCAAGGATATTGTTTTATTTTATTCTTAGAATTGTGTCCCAATAGCTGCACATCCAGCTGTAGACCATTCTTAACCAACAGAACATTGCTGTTGATTTGCCATAATTTGGAGAAATTATGACCCTTTCAGTGCTCCCTGTACATAGTATGTATTTTACCTCTACACCTTTCTCAGATTTCAGAGTATGCTATAATCTCATCAACTTATTATTTGGAGAAGTTCGGTAAGAATTAGCAAGCACTCTCTTTCACATGATAGGAAAATATAAAGTACATGCTAACTGGGACTAAGTGCTGGGAGGAGCTATCTGAGGGAAAGTCATTTGGTTCTTCTTCTAATTCATGTTCTTCAGTAAATCCAGAAAATCATCCTTTGTGACTTTGCATAGAAACTAGCAGTATGGTTTTGATAGTTCTCACTCCCTGTACATGTGTAACTTTCTGTACAATCTAGATACAGTATTCATAATTCAAAATACCCAACCTCAACACTTCAATGAATAAAGGATCATTATGAATAATCTACTACCAGGGCGCAGGATTACATTCAAACTACCCAGGAGCAATGGAGTTCATCCAATTTGAATTTTGCAAAATATTTTTCCATGCATTCTTTTGATATATTGTGTTCCAAATTACTGGCTATCCAATACACAGCTCTGGGCGTTCAGCGTGGCATACTTTTTTTTATTGATTGATTCATGTAGGTTTTTTTTTTTTTTTCATGTAGAAGACACCACGAGTCTTATTTTCTATTCGTTATTAGAGAACAACAATTGAATTCCCCTACAAAGCTCAACAATCTGGCGGCAAGAAACACAAAGACTACTCATAGATAAATTAACTTTAAGGAAATAAGAAGGCATACAAGAGAATAATGGAGTGGGCCTTGGTTTATATAAAGTAGGAGAGGTCCTCAGTCAAATAAGAAGAGAACATTGTATGCAGAGAAATATACAAGCATATAGGACAATTTGGAAAGCACTAGATTTGCGGTCATTGAACGAAAAGCTTCTGTTTTTCAATTACAGTGAGTCAAGAGTAGATGGTCAGATAATGGAGTTGCTGAGCTGATCAGGAGCAAAGGATAACAACTGAAGACACTTCACTAGAGGCTTCTAATAACTGTTCTGGGCCATCTTCACTGAAATAATCTGTTTAAACTAGATTACCCACCATAAACCTGCTTAATGAGAGATTCTACAAGTTCCATTGGTTTAGGCAAATTCTGCATATATAGTTATATTTGTTCAGCTGAACTGTAAACATAGAGAATTTGGAGGTAACTAATTTAACACAGAAAATTTTACAGTAGCAATCATCCAGAATTTGAGTTGCACCTTGGGTTTCTTTGAGTTCAACATCTATATTCTTTGTATTATATTTAGTTTATGAAACAAGATTTGCAAGTAAAATGGTGTGGATGGAATAAAAAAATGCATGACTATCTTCATCTCAGAAGGGACAGAAAAGGGGAAGGGGAAGATACATATAAACTTGGAAGTAGAGAGATGTGTTTGGAGAGGTTCTATCATATGTACTTACATAGCTGGTGTTGAAAGCACAAGATTGAGTCAGATAGATTCAGAGTGAACAAGATTCTCTAGTGTGATCTAGAGAGTGTTACCTCTTTAAACAGAATTATTAACTTCTTTCAGCCCAAATTTATTTAAAGTGAGGATAATAGTAACTGCTTAATAGGACCATTGCAAGAAATTTATCATTGATCCTAACTTTCACATTGCTGAACACAAAGAACATGCTATATTTATGTCCCAAAGAGTAAAATACATAAGCCTACTCTGGTTGCTACAGGTTCCTACCAGTTACCTCAAAGGTTGGAAATAACAATGACACAGAATACCTAGAATTTTCTGTGACACCCAAATTGGGAAGGCATTCTTTAGATAAAGAATGCATAAGGCAAATTGCTTGATACACAGTAGGTTATCAGTAAATAGTAGCTATTATTATAGAAGATTTTTCTCTGTGATTAAGCGGGTCAAAATTTTCTGTTTCATGTTACTCTTTGGGATACTGTAAAACATATACAATAAAACGAAGAATTCCTCTCTCTTTAGAAGATCACTTCAACTTCATGTTTACTGAATTTAAGTTGGGACAAATACATTTCTCAAGTGCATTCATTTTCAGTGACAATCTAAGCCCCAACAACTCAGGCATTGGCATGATACCTGGATTCATCTTTGGGATATGTAGTTCTAAAACCAATTTTTTTTTCTATAAAAGATTTCTTATTTGTTCATTTTGCCTCCTATACAGATTTTTGATGATGAAACAAGGAGAGCAGCAATATCTGTCTTTTCTTTTTTTCTCATCCTTCTCAATATTTTTTTTCTTTATGTTCTTTTTTTTTCTATAGGATTTCAGGATTTCTTCATGTTTTTAAAATTCCCATTTGTAGTAGAATTCTGACACTCCCCATGCATCTGACTGAAGCTGTGTATGTGTGTGTGTGTGTGTGTGTGTGTGTGTGTGTGTGTATTCTCTTCAGTTTCTTTTTCTTTATAAAATGCTGAGTGCATTAAGCCTAACCCGGCAACCATAGCAACAGTTTTCTGAAACTTCTTGTTCTGCCAATTTAAGAAGTTATAATATTTCCCTTAGTAAATGCTCTCATCTTCTTTATGTTCACCATTTATTCTAAAATAATGTTAAATATGATTCTGTGATTCTCAGATGCTTTACATGGGATGATTATGTAAGGAATATGCTTTTCTTTAGATCACTAAGTGTTGATTGATACATAAGGATTAATCCTTGGGTGGATAACCTCTGAATTTACACAGTACCTCAAATGAAATGTTCTGCCTAATTCAAGTTTGTCTGAATGGCATATTGCAAGAAATACAGTAAATCTCATGTAGATCACATAGTTACTTTATATGGTCTAGGTTTATCTAGAATGTTACTTATCTATGTATCTGGCAACATAAATTTAATACTCTACATCTTCCAAAAAAGACACTTACATAATGCCAGTCTAAAATAGCATCACACAATTTATTATAGCACTTATAATAAGTCACATATATTTTATCTTCAACTCTAGTGGCAAATGAATTCATGAATCTCTTTTCCTTCCTCAATAAGAAATTCTTAATTTTTGGGATTACTATACTTCCTTTCCCCAATTGTGGCAGGCTCCTTCTTGGGCATTTGAATAAATACTTTCACAAAATTAGAAATCCTTCATGGCATGAAAAAAAATGTATAGATGCTTTAAATCATTGGGATTTTAAAAGCAATTCTACAATAATCGGTAGCTTTTCTTTAAAAAAGTAAGGAAAATTGAAATACAGTGAATTAAGAGATGGAAGTGGAATAAATAGTAGAAAAAATACTTATATTATTTGCTTTTAAAAAAAGAAAGAGAAAACTAAAGTAAATTAAATGTTAGCATATGAGTATAAATTTTTACAAGAAGAAAAATGTTTTTTCTTATCTAATTTGTGTATCTTGGAAACATCAGAAAATAGAAAATTTTCAGTTTTGAATTACTGACTACATAATCCTTCCTGCTTTCTTTCCTTGAAAATATCAAAGACAGACAATTTTCCTCTGAGTGATGCTATAATATGTGAATAATTTCTATAAGGAAATCTCTCTACAAAATGATTATCTGGTTTTTAAAATTTTCTTTTTTAACTTGAATAGTTTCTTCACAAATGTGCACTTGCCTTAGTAAAACCAAACAATGTGAATCTTGTAGAGGTCTAGAAGCACTGAATTTCTTCTCCTGATTGCAATTCAGTCCTAAATAAAAATATCAAATCCTTTTCATTAATCAGGCTTTGCAGACTTTGGCTGTTGTGAAAGCTGAGGAGAATGGGCCTGATCCAGGGAGTATCTGCGGAAAGCTCTCTTTGCAGTTGATGTGCACATTTGGTTTAGCAGATGTTCTTTGTTGATTGAGCCACGAGTGACTATATCCTAGCACTGCCTAACCTCTTTCCTTCCTTTAGTCAATCTTTTCACAGCCTGGGTTAATTTACTGACAGATGGTTCGGAAATTAATAAATGGAGGAAAACTTATTAATATTGAAAAATAGGAATGCCTGGGACCCTTATTATTTTATATAGAAAGATATTAGCAAATGTGTTTAAAATAAAGGGTATACCAAACCAGTGTAAGATTAAATTAATTCTAATCATTTTTTCTCATTAAGATATTAGATACTTTATAGAATTTTTTAAGACATACTCATAAGGAGGTGTTAAGCCATATTCACAGGATGCAGTTACAACTATTTTTTAAATTTTCAAAATAACAAATGAGAAAACAGTAATGACAAATGTAAACTATATATAGAGGGAAATATTCAATAAGGGTCAATACATTATTACTTCTGTAGCAACTACTCAATACTCAATAATGACTACTATGGACTGAACTGTGTCCCCTGAAGTCTACAGAACCTGAGCATGTAGACACCATGATCTCAGCCTCTATTAACTGAGAGAAAAAAAAATTCTGTTATTTAATCCACTCAGTCTGTGGTATTTTGTTATGGCAATCTGAGCTAACTAAATAGAATGACCAATAAATTATTTAAATATTCTTCAAATATAGTATGTATTAAAATCCTAGGTAATATAAATATTTTGTTACTGAGATTGATACTTACCACGTGAAAAAGAAAACAAATACCAACTTTTTAAAGACAATTTCTGGAAATTATCTTCAAAATTTTATTTAAATAGTGGTTATTCTGAAACAGGTATGAACATTGTTATTTATAGGTAGAAGAAAGTTGTTAATTAGAAGCCAGTGATTTTGTCATGAGATATGGGAAAGGAGGAAAAGAAGTTGAATTTCTCCACATAATGACAGGAGAAAATTTGAACCCCTGGGAAGGAAATTAAACAAAAGGATCCATGATGGAAGTAACGTGAGAAGGCAGGAGAGACCCAGGTATTAGCAAGGTGGATGGGAGATGTCTGTGTGTTCTATACTGCAGTCAAAGAACTGGCTGAACTTTTTGTTTGATTTTAAAGAGGGCAAGGATGGCAGTGGTAGGTGAAGAAGAAATAGTCATATAACTCGTCAATGAGAGGGGCACTGGGAAACATGAGAAATTAAGTTCCTGGGCATATTTTTTTTTTTTAAATGTTAAAGACATTCCTGACTTCCATAATCCTTGGGATTTAGGGTTTGAAACAAAATTATATTTATCTCCAAAAAGTCAGAAAGACCAAATGCCATCTAGGATACTAGGATACATGTAGGCTGTTTATTAAACATTCAAAACATGTTTATTTTTTGCAGCCTGTAAAATATTCTGTCTTTGTTGATGGGTATATAAAGCATTTGTACTGATACATGCATAGAATCCCAAGGTTTTGACTATCAACAGAACCTAGAGAGTCTCGACAGTGTGTCTTAAATAACTGACATAACCTAAGAAGATCAAAGAAAGCACACAGATAAATAAATAATATAGTTCTTTTCTATACTGGTGAAAAGTCTGGAACAAGATTAATGCAGTGGCTGGGGTAACTCATGCCTGTGAGTAAGCCAAAAATTCTAATCTTAATACCACCTCAATGACCTCTCAATTACTAAAGATCCAGAAACAAACACTGGAAAAAAATCATAAAATGTGGACTGGGAGGCTTAGATTCTATTGAGTGATATTAAATATAGCAAGTAAATCATGAATATGATCTATAAATCATAAATTAATCAAAATTTGATAATCACAGTCCTTAAAACTAACACTATAATGAATTAACAAAAAAAACTACTGAAAGTACTCATTTCAAAATATCAATACTAAAAATATAGACTTGAAAATATATATAATGCGAATCCCATTTTAAAATGTATTAAATGGGTGCCTGGGTGGCTCAGCTGGTTAAGCAACTGCCTTCAGCTCAGGTTATGAACCTGGAGTCCTGGAATCAAGTTCTGCATCAGGCTCCCTGCTCAGTGGGAGTCTATTTCTCCCTCTGCCCCTACCCCTTCATCTGCTCCTTTGTGTGTGCATGCACTTTCTCTCACAAATGAATAAATGAAATCTTTTTTAAAAACTAATGAAATGTATTAAATTAAAGAAACATCTATCAAGCACTAGATAAAATTGCTTTGATCCAAAAACTTGACACTTTAAAAAAATATTTATTTTAGAGAGAAACAGCATGAATGGGAGGAGCAGAGGAGAGGGAGAGAAGAAACTCTCAAGCAGACTTCATGCTGAGTGCTGAGCCCGATGCAATTTGGGGACAGTCCTGAGCAGACTTCAAGAGCCAGATGCTTAACCAACTGTGTCACCCAGGTGTCCCAAACTTGACACTTACTAAGCCGAAAAAAAAAAGAGCAATGAGGTTGAATAAACCTTCCCTTTTTACAGATTACAATTATAAAAACCAAATACAATATGAAAAAAGTGATCTAAATAAACTGTATCATCTAAATAAGACAGAAAACTGTGGTAAAAAATATCTACAAAATTATTCTGGCATAAAATTTAAACAGACATTAATAGTTAGTATATCACATCCCTCAAATTGGTTTATAGTGACTAGATGAAAATAAGAAAAATATAAATGACAATGTCAGCCATCATAGTCTAATTGATATTTGTAGAACACCATATTTAGCAACTATAGGATAAACATTATTCCAATCACATATGGAGTGTTCACAAAAACAGACCACTTGTTGATCCATAAAACAAACCTCAATAGATATTAAAAAATGAATCTCTTTCAAACTATGTTCTTTGATCACAACATAATTAAACCAGAAATTTAAAAAATGAACACACATAGAAAAGCCCCCAATATATATATTATATATATAATAGAGAATACACACAATATACATATACTATATATGTAAACTTATTTCTAAATAGCATGGTCACCATGTAAAACAAAGGGGAATTATACAATATTTTGAGTCAAATGATAATTTAAAATCAGCATATCAAAATTCATGTGAAGCTGCTAAAGAAATATATAAAGGGAAATTTTTAACATTAAATGCAAATACTAAGAAAGAAGAAATGTCTGAAATCAATGCTGTAAACCTACAACCACAGGAAAGTAGTAAAAGAACAGCTAACAAGCATATCGTAAGCAGGAGGACAGATATAATAAAGATTAAGAGCAGAAATCAACAAAATGGAAAACCTGAAAATAGAGAACATAAAACTGCCTCACAAAATTCAGAACACTCAGTTAAATTCATATTTCAGATAGAGTATGTTTTTTAGCATGTCACAATTTTTTTTTAAGATTTTCTTTATTTATTTGAGAGAGAGAGAGAGAGAGCATGAGTAGGGTGGAGGGGCAGAGAGAGAGAGAGCAGCAGACTCTCTGCTGAGCAGGGAGCCGGATACGGGACTTGATCCAAGCAATCTGGGATCATGACCTGAGCTGAACATGAACACTTAACTGATGGGAGCCACCCAGGCACCAACTATGTCACAAATATTTTATGGAACATGACTATGCATGCAAAAATATCCAGTGTTGATATGAATTCAAATTTAATTGGGTTCTTGTATTTTTATTTGTTAAATACGACAACCCTAAGATAAAAATCAATAACATCAAATATTTGTTCTTTGAAAAGATAATTAAGTTATATATCTCACAGTCTATTGACAAAGAAAAAAAGATGAGTGACAAATTATCATTATTACCAATTAAAGAAGGGATATACTCAAGATCTTTCACATATTAAAATAATACGAAGGGAACATTATAAACAATTTAATGCCAATTATATGAAATGAAGAAATTACTTGGAAGTCACAACTTACTAAAACTGACAAGGGAAAATAGATAATCTTATAAGAAGAGGCCAGAGAACCTCCTAACTCTCTTTCTGCCATGTGAGGATACAGCAAGAAGATGGGCATCTATAAACCAGGAAAACGGGCCTCACCCCAAACCTGACCATGCTGGCACCTGGACTTTGGGTAACAAGCCTCCACAATTATGAAAAATAAATATTTCTTGTTTAAGCTACCTAGTCTGTGGTAATTTGTTACAGCAGCCTCAACTGACTCAAATACTTTTCCATTTCTGTCATGATTGTCTAAATTTGTGGCTTCAGGGCCTTGGGAGTGAGGAGAGTAAGATGCTCCATCGCTTTTTCCTCTGTCCTTCCCTTTTGTCTAAAATTAAATTCTGCCCAGGCATTTGCTGACTTATGGGAGTGTGGGTGTGAGTCCTTCACAAGTCTCTTCTGAGGCTTTTCTGCTGCCAGGATCCAGGAAGTAAGAATTCCCTTCTGGCTCAAATTTTTCCATAGCTGCTAAGGTTTCCTCCAAATGTAGAAGTCTTCTCTGGTAGGGTAACTACCAAATATTTAAGTCTTGGTAGCATTTTCTTTTTGACCCAAAATAAACTCACAGAAAATCCACCCCAGGCCTGAAAATAGTAGTATAGTCTGCTCCATTTTTATCTTTCTCTCAAATCTCCTTTTTTCTCCACATATATCGATTCGTTTGTTCGTTCATTCATTCATTCATTCATTTGATCTTGAGATGGCCAGAGGATCAGCCTAGTCATTCACTACTTAAGCTGTCATCCTACTATTAGAGCCATGAATGTTCTTTCCCATCTTGCAGATGCTTTCAAGCTCACTGTGATTTCTGTGGACCATTTCCCTTTACTTTACTGGGTTGGGGACAGCAAACTGCATATAGTATATCCTTCTCTCTCTCTCTTTTAAGTTTTTATTTATTTCTTTGAGAGAGAGTTAGAGAGAGAGAGAGCACAAAAGGGAGGAGGGTCAGAGGGAGAAGTAGTCCCCAGTGAACAGGGAGCCCAATGCAGGACTTGATCCTTGGATGCCAGGATCATGACCTAAGCTGAAGGTAGTCACTCAACCGACAGAGTCACCCAGGCATGCGGTATATCCTTCCCTACGGCATAAGGAGGAAATGGTTTCATGCCATGGCTACTGAACTTCTATCAGGTAGATAATTCTGATGTATCTGTGTCCCACTTCCTGGGTTAAGAGTGGGCTCAATGGGTAATAATCCATTCTGTTATACCAATTCAGTGTTATCCTCAAATTTATACATATATGGACATACTTGTGCATTTTTATCTGATTATGGTAACTAACACAAAATATGCATCATGTGGAGTCTTAAGTGTTTGAAAACATGAATGGTGAACTATGATGTTTTTGTTTTGAATTTTTTCATACTTTCTTTTTACTTTCTGTATTTTATAAGTTCTTTGTAATTATATAATATGCTTAGAATCAGAAAAGCAGTAAAGAAAACTTAAGCACAATTTCTTCATGTTAAATAAATTCTTAATATATTGCTTCCTAATTATAATTATGTAGCATAATTATATAATTACACTTATGTATAATCAATTCTAATAATATTTTATTTATTTTTATATTCCAACTGGATACAAATAACATATGGTAGTTTAAAATCATGTAATTAGGAAAAACACTAGTTTTACCAGAAAAACTTTCATAGTGTTGAGTATACATAGGGGTATAGCCTACCATATAGATGAAAATTTTAGTTTTAAAAAATAAAGTTCACAATTGATAGATTAAAACTTGGCAAAACCTTTTGAATTCACATGATATTAAGCTATTTTCTACTCCATGGCTAAAAAGTAGAATTATGTTAATGAGTAATGCTAATTGTTCAAGGGATCAAAGTTTTCAAGAAAATTTTAATCAGCTTTAATTCAAATGAATGAATAATACGATGGAAATTTTAGTCCCAGTAAAATGATAAAGTAATATTCTCTTGATCTAATTTCAGAATATGTGGAATATGTGTCAAAATTATATATAACTACACAATTATAATTTTACTATTTTTAAAATGTCATGCACAATTAAAATTACCAAGAAGTAGTATCCAGGCAATAAGAGCAACTGAATGCCCAGGAACACTGAAAAGATAGAGAAAAATCTAAAAATCTGGTAGAATATATCCTGTTTAGTTTCCCTTTAGTTTCCTTAACAATACAGTCTCTTTGCCAAACTTACACATACTGTTGGATCTATGAGAATAATTTCAACCTTGTTTTGCTGGTAACATCAATAGTAGTAAATGCTTTAAATAAAATAGTAAATTCTTTAGATGTATAAAGTTTCATTTTATTTATACTTGTGATTGTGTTTTCTTTTGGACAAAATAATGTTCACAAAAATCCACATGAAAATTAAAAATAAATATTAACAAATAATAAAATATATGGGTATGAGTCATAAGAAAATTTTGAGGAAAATAAAACATGAAAAATAGTGCCAAGATGCTCTTTAATACAAAAATCTAAATGTCATTGATTTCCCCTTTCTCTGAAGTTGTGTAATTGTATCCAAGTATATAATTTGATTATTTAGGAAAATATATTTTGATACCTCTTTTTGATAAAGCTAGGAAATTCTTGATAAGCCAGATTGTCATGACTGACTAAATGGAGGTGAATTTCTCCACATAACAATATCAAATGAAATTTGACTTACTGGGGCACCTGTGAACTCAGAAAGAAAATGAAGTACCTACAAATATGTGGAAGGAAAAAAAGAGGAAATTTTGGTGATAATCTGAAATGAAATAGATACGACTACAAACAACTTCTTAACTTTTTTTTGCTGAAAGTCTTATATCCCATTTCTCTTCTGCCTACTCAAAAGCTTTAAACCAATCTGATATATATGATTTCTGTTAATGGTTATTTAAGCAAAAAGGGAAATTGAATATTTTATGGTTCTGTAAGATGAAATCAGTTATAAAAGACTTCAAGTTGAGATTGGTAATTTAATGAAAAGAGAAAATTAGAGCTGGAGGTGACAAATCAAATGTAAATATTCTCAGAGATTTTCTATTCAGGACGTGTATTTTTTTTTTTTCAATGAAAGTGAGATTTTAGAATGAAGTCAAGATACTAAAACATAAAAAGAAATGTTGAAGTTATCTGTGTTGCAGACTCAAACATTCAAAAACCATAAAATTAGTAATAAAGTATAGAGGCAGAACAATGAAATGATAATAATGATATTAGAATGCACATATTCAGAGTGAATAATTTTAGTACAGGCAAAAAAGAAAACAAAAAAACTATGACTACACACACACACACATACATATATAGACACACACACACACACGAGTTTTTCACTCTCTTAGTACAGTACAATATGCCAAAGATACTAACTTGATCGTGGTCTGTTTCTTCTATGAAATTTACATTTGGCCACTACTGAAATTGCTTTTCTCAAAGACAACTGGTTTATGTACACTTAATTTGAAAGAGCACCATTTAGATTCATGACCAAATCCTGTCTTTCTGAAAGACTACTAAATATATTTTCAGTATATCTAATCCATACTAGCCAAGAGAGATCTGGACACCATTCATCACTTAGGAAATGCGACAGAACAACTTTGACTGTCCCTTAAATATTTGTTGTCCAGGTGATACAGCCAACAATGTTACTAAACTGAGGAATAATGGTTTTATTGGTTCAGAATTGGTTGTATTTCAAGTTTACTTATGTATTAAATTGAGAGAAATTACATTAAGACACTGTCCTATTTCGGGTCATTTGTTCCTTTGTCATTTTCCATAAATGCCTAAGTTATGTCATGTTGACTTTATCCAGTGTCTAAGAAGATTCCTTTTTAGAGGCATCTTTCTTTTTTTTTTTAAGATTTTATTTATTCATTTGACAGAGAGAGACACAGCAAGAGAAGGAACACAAGCAGAGGGAGTGAAAGAGGGAGAAGCAGGCTTCCCACCAATCAGGGAGCCCGATGTGGGGCTCTATCCCAGGACCCTGGGATCATGACCTGAGCCGAAGGCAGATGCTCAATGACTGAGTCGCACCAGCGCCTCTAATTACTATACTTCTTCCTTTTTCTTTGGCTTGGTGTCAAGAAGAGTTCTTTATTTTTTTTAATCTTCCAATAGTTTCTGTACTAGTAGTTCAAATATTTAGTATTACCGATTAGGTTTTAGAAAAATTTCCCTATTTAACAAATATCATCTCCTTTCTTTCTTGGATAATACTTTATCTCCCCCCCAATCAGATATAAGTGAAGTGAAAAAATTGAGTGATTAACTTTTATCAGAAATTAAAGAAAGTTGCAACATTAAGTTGCACGTATCGACTGAAAGATATCTCCTGTAAGTTCTAACAATAGCCAAACCCTGTACTCAACAACCTGCCTTAGATAATTTGTTTTCTGAAGTAGCTCTGGAAATTTTATTTGTGTGTCTAAACTTCTCTGGTTCTATTTTAAATTGTCTTTTCTCTTTTATTATTTATATTGGAAATACTTTTGATTTAGTTCATAATCTTCCTGCAAAAGATATATTGTACATTTGTGCTTCTTCATACATTATACATAACAATAAGCAAAATTTACAGCAGTGTAAGCAAAAGAATAGTTAGCTTTACTGCAATATACAAAATTCAGCCAATTCAGCAAAAGCCTTAAAACTCTAGAAGAAACATTTCACAAGCTGCATATGTGTTATAGTAAGCCCTACAAATATATGTGCATATATATATATTTTTTTTAACTTCAAAGAAAATTGAATGGTTTAGTAAATTGAAAGTGGCAAGTAGAAACACAGCACTCTCTGTTTTGTAGTAACGGTATTTAGTACAGCATTTCCAAGTCAAAGATCTTCCATAGATTTTGTTAAAGGAAAACACTACTAATTTCAAATTTACATAAAAGGACTAAAGCTATTTTGGTTGTGTATATAGTTGTCATATAAAGAAAGTATTGAACAACAGAAGAGTCTGACCAATATTCCCTTCAGCTCGACTGAACTTTAGATAGGGTTCTTCCTGACTCCAAGCCTCTGACCTTCCCTTTATTTACATTAGAAACTATAATTGTGAACTGTTTTTCTACTTTTTTGGGATGTGAATTTTCTCCCAGCCTCTTGCCAGTTTACAAACCCAGGAATATTTTTCACAGGGATCTGGGAGTCATCCCTTTGAAATATAGTTTCTAGGAAGAGTGTCTCTCTGCCGGTCTCTGAGGGCGGGTAAGAGCCAAATTTAGATTAGTACCAGTTAGCAAACAGAGATGACCTAACCAAATTGATCGACCTTCCTCTCCCCTAAGGTCTTCCAGAGTTTTTCAAGTAGTTTATCCCAGTGTGAAAACTCCTCCTGCCTTTTGTGTTGGTGGAGTTGAGCTCAGTTTTTCTGTCCCGTTGCAATACTCCTGACCCCTATTGGAATAGTCTTGAACATAGTCCTCATTGCTTGTTAAATTCCATCCAATGAACTTTTTTCTTTAATGAGTCTCTTTCTTAAATCACGATGTGCAATAATCTCGAGGGAGTCCATTTCTATAAAACCTTAACTTCAGGAATGGCCTACTCAAACTGTATTTGTGTGATAGGTGATGCTTTCCTAAATGCCTATGCAACTACTAATAATTAGAAAAGTGGGTTTTTTCCCTCAAATAAATATCTTATTTTTAATAGCCATAGCTAGTCATTTCTTGGTTTTTATTTTCTGGCCCTCAACAACAACAACAAAGATATCTACAGAAGAAATTCAGCTCTTGTATTCTGAAACATCATTCTACATATAACAAATTTCCTGGGCTTCCTCCTTATATTTACTAAGGAGGGCTAGAGTTTGTCGATTTCAGCACATAAGCCTCATTCAGATGTCCTTGGTCCTCTTTACTCTTAAAGGGAGAAGGATTCTTTTAAAAAATATAGTTTAGTTCTAACAGGGTTTTACATCTTAACAGTTTTGGGGGGTCATATATCCCAATGAGAATTTTATGTAAGGCATAAAAATTATTCTCCAAAAACTACATCTTTGCATAGACAATTGAAATTCTGTTTGAATATCCAAGGGTTGATGGAATTCTTCAACTGGGAGATACATATTACCTAACATAACTCTGCTTCCAACAGCAAGTCCTCTCCAAACTGAACTAATGGAATAGTATACCTGTTCTCTGCCCTAACATTGGATCCTGTCCCCCCTGCTGTTACTGCTTCATATTCCCCAACTCCTTCTGTAACTGAAGGTGTTTCTATGTTAATCTGGTTCTACTACTTAAAAATCCTCCCATAAATTCAGAGATACTTTACCTATAATATTCTATTTCCTAAGTCAATGAGATTTTCAACCAAAAGTAAGTTAAATTACACTTGAAATTTAACTTCCTCACTGTTGTTCATTTCAGTTAGATTTCCTGTTGGAACTACTGCTCTATAAAATCTTTAGCAGATTTTATCTCTGCTTTAGCTGAATTCATTTTTAAATGGTCTCTAATATTCTCTAATATATTTTCTATGATTATTTTCTCCATTGTGTCATTGTTGTTCATACTTACTACCTATTAAAGAATCTGCCTAGAGTTGTTTTATCCATACATCTAATTATTCCATCAATAATTGCTATTTTGACCTTACTTTTTGTGCTTGGTAAATTACTATCAACATTCCCAAAAGATCCCCACCAAAGTGTCTTTTCCCTTATTAAACCTGTCTGGGAGTTTGCAAAGTTCTTGCCCAACTGTTATAGCTCAGCCTGGTTAATCTTGAGCCAAGTGATCATCTTTTATCTATGTTCCTTTAGTAGGGATTTGAGACAGATTGCTAGAGAATTGACGGACAGAACTGATTATCAGCATTGAAACGATGATTTATCTTATCCCTGGGCTAGAGAAGAGAACATATGGTCAATGACTCCACTGGTACAGAACTGATATTCATCCTTGCTTCCTTGCTCTTGTTTTATGCTAGCGCATAACTTTGCACCTTAAAAATATCTCTCATTATGTTCCCTGAAAATTATTCTTAAAACTTCATAGCCCAATTGATCTAGGTGGGCAAATTTATTCCTTTCCTTGCCTGCATCATGCTAAAAAAAAATCACCTTATGTTATTCTAAAATAAAGAAACTGACATCTAGTTATTTTCTTTTATATCCCAGAAATTTAATGGAAAGTGTGAGCCATTATCAGCATGCTGTTCAAGTATTAAATATTTGTAGTCTTAAATAATCAGAAATCATTTTGTATGTTCTACTACCTTCTTTTTTTAATGTAACAGTAAATTTTATTCAAATTTCTCAAATTTTATGTTCAGTGTATTAAGCACTTCTAAAACATATGTCACCCTTTATATAATGGTTTTATTATTTCATCTTTATTTTATAGTTTTTTCATCTTGTTTTTGCACAGTTCTTTAGTAGAAGTTGGAGTCCTGAGTTGCCCAGTTAGAAGCCTCTCACCCACTTTTCTAATGACATTTCCTCTTTCATGGCCAACATCTGGTGTTTAAATGAAAGGCTTTTGGTCTTTTCAATCACTTGCTGATAGGGTGAGACGGCAATTGTTACCCATAACCACATGGCCTAATTTAGAATCAATCTTTGTATGCAGTCTTGCATTCTAATCAAATTGACAATCCACTTTTCAACTTTTTCCAGAGTCGTGTTCGGTCTGTCTGCCCAAGTGTTAATGCTGATACACAGGTGGGTGCGACAAAAAGTCTCATATATGAAAAGATAAGCATTTTCAATGAAGTTCTCAGGACAAGCCACCAAGAAGTCATTCACAAGAACTGATTCACATTCCCTCAGCTTTTTCCAAGATACAAAGTCAAAGTTAACACATAAGCATTCACCACATTTTGTAATTGGGTCTTTACCTGTGTAAGACTCTGTTGAATAACTTTAACCAGATCTTTTAGTACCTGCTGGTGTTTTTGAACATCTTTGTTTGAAATGATGGATGTATCAAAACAGTGCAGAATATGTGGACACATTGTCGGAATTGCATTATGATATGGTGGCTGGTAAAGGAAGAGATCAGTAATGTTATCGTGCCCTTTGAGGTGGGTGAAGAAAACACACAGAGGCAGTGGATGAACCATGTTTGCCACTGAAGAGATTGAAGTGGAGAACTCACAGAATTATTCTCTAGGGTCTCTTTAAACCATAATAGCTCTTTCAGAGCTGCATCCCAGTTCTACATCAAGATTCCAGAGGCCAGTTTTCCCAAGTGAAATGAAAGTGTTTCTGTCTGTCATTGGAATCAACACAATCAAGAAGTAAAGGTTCTGCTGCTCCAGAGTGATTCCCACATCCATACTGGAATTTTGCGTACCTTTAGAGTTTATCTAAATATTCCTGCCTAAAGCCACACCTGTCCAGCTGGTAGGTAGTCAAACAGTATCTGGCCATCTCTAGTTGACTGCATCTGCCTTGTAGTTTCTGGATCTTCAAATGTCTTCACAGATGGTTCCATTTGCCTGAAGCTGTTTCAGTTTTGCAACAACTGTGGTACTTTTTTCATTCAAAACATCTGGAGTATCATCAATATCAAGGTTTTTTTTATACATTCATAGCAAAGTTGACCATGTTGGTATCACCAAGAAGATCCAATTTCCCTTGTGATAATTCTTTTTCATTATATATCTCTTTATGGATAAAAACTCAAACAGTGGAAAGAGTAGATGCCAATCCAAAAAGTGTATGATGGAAATAGTCAAGTTGTACTCCACCATCTTGCCAAGGCCAAAGTTTCTACTACCTTCTTGACATAGGCTACAAATTCAGCAAATCTAAAATAACTTCTATTTACAGTGGAGGACAGACTTTAAGGTGATCTCCATGATCTCTGTTTCCTTGTGTTCACACTCTTGTATAATCCTTCCCCTTCAGAGCAGGAAGACATGTGACTTGAAGTAAACAATAAAATGTTGCAAAGGTGATAAGATGTCTGTGGTTATATTTACAAAAGATTGCCAAGACTGTAGTGCCCATCTGGCTAGCATCTCTCTCTCTTGCTCTCTCTCTCTCTCTTGCTTCCCATCTCCCTCTCCCTGTCTCTTTCCATTACTGGTTTTGAAGTGTCAAGCTGCCATGTGTCTTAAAACTACAGGAAAATAAATTATTCCAACAACCTGAGAAAGCTCAGAAGTGAATTTCTCACCATTTGAGCATCCAAAAAAGAAGGCAGTCTGGATAATGATTTGATTGCAGCCTTATGAGCCCTGAAGAAGATAACCGGTTAAGCCTTGCTTGGACTCCGGAGCTACAAAAACGGTGAAATAATAAATGTGTGTTTTAAACTGCTACATTTATGGTACTTTATTACATAGCCATAAAATGAATGCACTGATAAATGCTAATTTTTTGTGGTTTTTCTATTTCACTTATTAACATCATCATACATTCCTTTTTGGAGGCTCAAAACATGTCACCATATTTTTTTTCTTTCCCACCATTACCAACAATACCCAGTCATACGCTAAACTCTATCTGTTGCATCTTAGTGATATTATTCCCCTGACTATCCAATCAAGTAATAGAATGTTTCCATAACCAGATATATGAATATATCTATTCACTTATTCTCAATATTGATTGATTGAAATACTATTTCAATCATCATAGACTAACTTTACTTTTAAAACTTAAAAAAAATGGAACTATTAAGTTTTCTTTTGTGTCTGACTTTTTTCACTCAGTAGGTTTTTGCGTTTCACCCCTATATGTATACGTAGATCATTTTCTTTATTCATTCATTCATTGATAGATTTTGTGTTATTTACAGGTTTAGACCAATATAGATAAAACTTCCTTAGTTGACATGTGTTTTCATTACTCCTGGCACTATATCTAGGGATAAAATGGATGAATCACAGGCTAAGTGTATGGTTAACATTATAAAAAACTAACAAAGTGGGGCATCTGGATGGCTGAATTGGTTAAGTTACCGACTCTTGATTTGGGCTTAGGTCATTATCTCAGAGCTGTGAGATCGAGCCCCAAGTCAGGCTCCGTGGTCAGCACAGAGAGTCTGCTTCTCTCCCTCTTCCTCTGCTCCTCTCCTCATGTGCACTCATGCATGCACTCTCTCTCTCTAAAAACAAATAAACAAAATATGAAAATAAATAAACCCCTGACACATCATTTTATAAAAATAATATTTTACACAACCAGAAATAAATAAAAGTTCCAAGTACAACCAATCATGTCATAAATTGATATTGTTTAATTATAGCTATTCTGATGGGGTAAACTGTCTTATTATAGATCGATTTTATTTTGCTTGTCAAATATAAACTTTCAGTAAATCTGCATTGCATATCTCTCCTTTCTAGTAGTCAAATACATTCATGCACAGTCTAACCACACCTTTTACACATGATGTCAATATTTTATTTTATGTGTTTATTTCCTTTCCATATATTGCTTAATTTTGCATCCTCATATCAAATTTAAATGAATCATCAAACAGCAAGTTCATGTCTCCTGAGAATTCTTCCTTTGTTGAACAATTAAAGTAAAAATAAATAATTCTATCATAGTCTTAAGCAGTGATTTTAGAAGTATCATTCCAAAACCAACAGTGTAAGTATAATTTGGGACCATGTGAGAAATGCAAATTATCTGGATCCTACTGAATCAGAAACTCTGTGGGTGGGGCCAATCAATCTATGTTTTAATAATTCCTCCAGGTAATTCTGATGCTGCTAAAGTTTGAGAGCTTTGCTCCTTTTTAAAAAAATTTAATTTATTTATTTGACAGACAGAGATCACAAGTAGGCAGAGAGGCAGGCAGAGAGAGAGGGGAAGCAGGTGCCCTGCTGAGCAGAGAGCCCAATGTGGGCTGGATCCTAGGACCCTGGGATCATGACCTGAGCTGAAGGCAGAGGCTTTAACACACTGAGCCACCCAGGCACCCCAGATTTTCTCCTTTTTAATAAAATTACTATTTGATATTTTGTGTGGCAGCTTATGAATCTGTTTTATTCAGTAGACTATGAGCTCATTGAAGCTAGGGACTACAAGTTATTCATTTTTGTACCTCTGGTAATACCAAGGACCAAGCTTTACACAGCATAGAAAATCAATGATTGCTTGCTGAATTAAATCATGTTGAAAGCTGAAACAAATTATTATTTTTTCTTTATCAACTGAGTACTGAATAATGATATTTGTTTTAAAATACATGCCCCTTGCTTTAATTTTACTCTTAATTAGTCCCTCAAAATAGAAAAAAATTAGGAATTTCAAAAAACATGTGTTGACTTGTAATATTTAACTGAGACATTTTAAATATAGAGAAACTAGATTTTCTTTCTCCTCATTACTCATTAAGTCTGACTCTCTTGAAAGGGGAGACATCTATATTCAAAGACAGTAGGGATTATTAAGAAATAATCTACTTTCTTTCTGAAAAATAATTATATGTGCTTTTCTTTTGGAGGCAGCAGTTATTGCTTTCCTCCTTGGAATTAATTCTTATGGTTAATCAGGGTTTTGCTGTAGTTATAGTCATCCTGCTCATTGTTGATTAGTTGGTTTGCAAAAGGAATCTCAATTTATCTGATTATTTACATAGGAGGAATAATTGGCATGCCCTAACTCAACTGAATGCTCAAGTGTACACTTGTTAACAACTCTCTCCTTTTCCCATTACTATGTGAAGACCATATTTAAAGGAGCATGATCTGGCCAGAGTTCTAAATTATTTTAGTCATAGGCGCGCCTGGGTGGCTCAGTGGGTTAAAGCCTCTGCCTTCAGCTCAGGTCATGATCCCAGAGTCCTGGGATTGAGCCCCGCATTGGGCTCTTTGCTCTGCATGGGGCCTGCTTCCTCCTCTCTCTGCCTGCCTCTCTGCCTACTTGTGATCTCTGTCTGTCAAATAAATAAATAAAATCTTAAAATAAATAAATAAATAAATAAATAATTTTAGTCATAATTCTATTGTCATCTTCCACTACAGGAAAATGTCACACATAGAATGACCAGAAGGTTTTCTATTTTTCAGGTATAAACATAGACAAGTGGTAGTCAAAACAGGTTTTACATTAATTATTAATTTTCACCACACCTTATTTTAGTTCAGGTCTTCTAGTGCTACATTAGTAGGCATGCAGTTCTTTTATTTCTATTTGATAAAAAATATTTATTTATATACTTACTTACTTATTTTGCATGCTGTTCCTTTTAGATGTAAGTTTGCACACAGACTCATACAATGTAAACTTATTGACCCTTCCTATGGATTCTTCCAGGCTTATTCTTTGAAATAAAAATTAGGAAAGTATTTAGTATCAGACCATTTCTGTGTCCGGGTGCCACTCAGAAATCTAACTTACTCCTAAGGAATTGTTTTATCATTGGTGATGTCATATGTGATTCATTTTTCTTACTTTGGTAAGAAACCAAAGTTCTTACTTTGGGCAGGAAAAAAAAAAAAAAAAAAAGGAAAATCTGAGCCTAAACTTTGCATCTCGCTGGAGAAACCATCCATGAGTAATGATGGTATAACTGACTGGCACTAAAAGGTGGTGTGTATCAGAGATAGAGGTATATAAGTCCATCAGAGACCTACTGGCTTGATATCTACTCAGATAATTCTGCTACAAACAAAATTTTGATAATGAAATCAGTATGTTCTTTATTTAACAAAAAAATACTTGGACCCAGAACAATCAATAAATCAATCAAGTGTTTGCATTGTACTTGGTGCTATTGCAATCAAAGTATTTATAATATATTAGAATTACTATGATGAACTAAATTTTTAAAGTTTGACATTGTCTACATTTCTATTGCAGATAAATCTATTTCTTTCTCTCTATATATGTATATAGATAGATATACATAGATAGATACACATAGATACATTCTGACTTAGTCCTAATGTTAATAAGCCACAAGAGAAATAAATCTGAAATAAGTTTCTTTGTGAACAGTACTCACCAAATATGATAATGTTTTATGAATAGGTTCATAAATCAATCATTTGATAGTTTGTAAATCAGTCAAAATATTTGGTCATTTTTTTATTATTTTTTAAAGATTTTATTTATTAATTTGACACACAGAGAAAGAAATCACAAGGAGGCAGAGAGGCAGGCATAGAGAGGGGGAGGCAGGCTCTCTGCTGAGCAGAGAGCTAGATGCGGCACTTGATCCCAGGACCAGGAGATTATGACCTGAGCCGAAGGCAGAGGCCTAACCCACTGAGCCACCCAGGAGCCCCTTATTTTTAATTTTTAAAGTACTAGATTATAACCACCTGTTATAGGTGCTCTGTGGCTCTAGGGAAACTTTATTTGTTGTCCTAGATCTCAAGTATTTATACCCTGACTTGGAGTTTCTAACTAACAGAAACAAAGCGATAGAAGTGAATATCTTTTCGATTGCTAAGGTAATTGAGTCAGAACTGAAAATATGATGAGAATAGATATGTTAGATTTAATTTCTAGTCCTCAATAAAACCTTAAACATGTTTTAAATATTTTAATAATTTCCCTTTCTATATTTTCATTGTTAGTGTATAAGAAAGCAGCTGATTTCTGTGCATTGATTTTGTATCCTGCCACATTACTGAATATTTTAATGAAGCAAGGATCTTACTTTGATTATTTCATAATCAGTTTAATGTTAAATATGCAAGCTTCCATGTTTTAGAAAGAACTTGGAAGTTTTACTTTTTAAAAAAGTATACTGTTTAACCTTCTGTTTGTTTCAAGTTACCTCTTTGACAATAAAGGATATAACAAGGTGGGTGTCCTCAGTTAATACAGTGTAGCATTGTGTTTAGAACTTATACAGTGATAATTTTAGGCACATAGTGTCCTACCAACATTGACTTGATCAGTTAGTAAGAGAAGCAATAGCTCTCAAACTTGTAAGCTTCACAGAATTTAGTTATCAATAAGTGATCGCATAGAGACATAAATAAATATCACTTTCCTTTGTTCACAACCTTAGCTTTACCCAGATTAGCATGCAATGACTCCTGGAATCTTTTATTTTGGAACTCTTCAATATCAGACCATTCAAATGTGGTGAACTATGATCTTTTTTATGATATTTTAGTGAAGAAAGTTTCTGTTTGGCATTGCTTCTTCTTTTTACCGTCAACAACCATTGGTTGTTTCTGTTGTTTTTATTTTTTGTTGTTGTCATTTGTTTTTAACAGAAGCCCCTTAAAAAATAAACATAATTATTTCAAAAACCTTAGTACAATTTTCATATTATACATTATTCTGTCTCATATGCAATTATCAAATATTCAAAGAGCTGTCAGGAAGATAGCTATCTGAACCTATGCTATAAAGTGATTAAAATTTAAAAAGGGAGTGCAGACCCCGACGCTTGATCTCACAACCCTGAGATCATGACCTGAGACAAAATAGTAGCAATCAGAAAGGGCATGAAAGGAGGTCTTTGAGATGCTGTCCTATTGTTAGCCTAGGCAATATTTAAATAGGTTTGCTAACTTTCTGATAATTTAAAGAGCTATATACTTACATGCCTTTCATCTTTTCTGGATGTGTGTTATACTTCAATATAAAAAATTAACTGAAAATACTCATCCTACCCCATGGAAAATAATTAAGCCTTTAACACTTTAAAAGACAGTTCAATGAAGACAGTCAAGGTTTTAAATTTGCACATATTTTATCCAAAAGTAAAAAAAGATGTTGAAGAATGCATCATTAAATAGTATTTTTAGAGATTTATTTATTTATGTTGAGAGAGCGAGAGAGAGAACAAGCATGGAGAGGGAAAACAGAAGGAGAGGGAGAGAGAAACTCAAGCAGATTCCTCACTGTCGAGCCCAACACCCACCAATCTCAGGACTCTGACCCTGAGCTGAAACCAAGAGTCCCAGGCTTACTAGACTATGCCACCCAGGTGAACCTAAAATGGTATTTATTATTATTATTATTATTAAAGATTTTATTTACTGATTTGTTAGAGACAGAGAGAGAGCGAGAGCACAAACAGGGGGAGCTTCAGGCAGAGTGAGAAGCAGGCTCCTCACTGAGCAAGGAACCTGATATGGGACTTAATCCCAAGACCCTGGTACAATGATCTGAGCCAAAGGCAGATGCTTAACCAATTAAGCCACCCAGGCGTCCCTAAAATGGTATACTTTTTTTAAGGTTTTATTTGTTTATTTGACACAGAGAGAGAGAGAGCACAAGTAGGCAGAGCAGCACACAGAGGGAGAAAGAAAGAGACAGGCTCCCTGCTGAGCAGGGATGCCACAGTGGGACTTGATTCCAGAACCCTGGGATCATGACCTGAACCAAAGGGACAGGATTAATGGACTGGGCCACCCAGGAACCCCCAACATGGTATTTTTTAAAAAAAGAATATTCAGCAATGATATTTTGCCTATCTGTACTGCTGCATCACACCATAGACACCATTGCCTTCTTTACCCCCAGAAATAGAGTGATGAATGTCTTTAAAATCTAATCAGATTTGAGAACCAATTCCAAAAACTCTGGACTCAATTCAGAAAACTCATCCTTAAGATCATGTTCTCCAGAACCACTTTCAGTATCAAATAACCTGTCAGATTTCTCCAGAAAAATAATGAGTACAATGTGTATGCACACATAATACAGATGTACTTAATATATACACTTTATGTTATATGCATTTAATGTCTATTTTAACATACATATATGTTAATAAGAAATACCTTCATGGAGACCTGCACAGCTGGTGGAGGAGGGGAAGAGCCAGACAATGGGGCCCCCGCAGCTGAAGCTGAGCTCAATCAGCGGGATCAGACGCAGAAGCTATGCCACGTGGCGGCCACTGCGGGTCTGCCCCATCCCCCGCCACCATCGCCTACTCTGGTGGGTGTGAGCACGGCGAAAGCGACTGGAGCCCCAGTGGGGACGTCAAGGCAGGCACCTGGCTCGCTACCCACCGTGGGCATTGGAGCCACTTTCGCCCTGCTTGGCCCTGCCTGTGCCAGATTCTGAGAGTGAGAAGCCCCAGGAGCCCAGGTAGGTAGAGCCAACCCAGGCAGCAGCCGGGCTTGTCTAACGCACCAGTGGGAAGTGGAAAGTGAGTGGGTCTTGGGAGCCATCCATGCCTTGTGTCCAGTTCACTGGTTCTGTAACCACATTCTGAGTATGTATGTATTTATTTATTTTTTTAGTTAATGGTTGGAAACATACGTAAGCAAATATTTAAAAATGGAACAAAAATGAAAAAAATGTATATATGCAGACACATACATGTGTTTGTATGTTTGTTTATGAATGCATTCTTATACTTTCATTTTTTTAAAGATTTTATTTATTTGATAGACAGAGATCACAAGTAGGCAGAGAGGCAGACAGAGAGAGAGAGGAGGAAGCAGGCTCCCTGCTGAGCAGAGACCCTCCTATGCGGGGCTCAATCCCAGGACCCTGGGATCATGACCTGAGCGGAAGGCAGAGGATTTAACCCACTGAGCTACCCAGGCTCCCCTTATACTTTCATTTTTGATAAAATATATATTGAGCCTTTTTTTTAAAAAGATTTTATTTATTTATTTGTTAGAGAGAGAGAGAGAGCGAGCACAGGCAGACAGAGAGGCAGGCAGAGGCAGAGGGAGAAGCAGGCTCCCTGCCGAGCAAGGAGCCTGATGTGGGACTCGATCCCAGGATGCTGGGATCATGACTTGAGCCGAAGGCAGCTGCTTAACCAACTGAGCCACCCAGGCGTCCCATATTGAGCCTTTTTATTATAGACACAATACACCAGGCACAGAGAAAATGTTAGGCAGCAACTCTGTCCTTGAAGTGTTTCTTAGGAGTCTAAAAAAGTCACCAAGCAGGTTATTATTACATAAAGTATATCAGTTTATAGGATAGAGGGACAGTATACTGCAAAAACCCAGAGGAGAGTCATATAAAACAGACCAAAAATGTCAGTACAGTGAGATATAAAAATTGATATCTGTTTTTCCTAAATCATACAACCTACTTTTACCTAAGGGCATCCTTATTCTGGCTGTTCTATCATCTTGGAAACTGTTCCCCGTAAATAATTGTATAGTTCACTCCCTTAGTTCACGCAGGTCTCTGCTCAGATATACATTTCATCAGAGTGGTTTCCCTGGCCACTCTATTCTCCCCATGATGTTTTATTCACCAACCCTAATTTATTTTCCTCCATAACACCTCATGTCACTCCTTCCCATGCTTTTGTTTGAGACCCAGCAGAGCATGAACTCCATCTGTATTATTCACTGATGTACTTTTCTTGGTGTCCACAATAAATCTTGACACATGTTGACATTCAAAACAGTTTTACTGAACAGATGAATAAGTATATATATATAATTTAGAATTTGAAATATGAAAATAAATTAGCCTGTGGTGAAGGAATGGGAAAGTGCGTTTTAGGCAGACAAAAATCTTGAGCCGATAGTCTTGTCGATGGTAGCTCACCACTCAGCGAGACGTGATAAGGTAGAAATTGTGGAGGTAGCAGTGCTTAGGAGATAGGATTACATACCTTTAAATTAGTTGGGTATGGAGGTAAAGAAGAGAACCTGAGCAATAATAAAACTTAAGTTTCTTGTTTAGAAAACTTGATGTCATACACGGGATTAAAAACAGGACCAGTGGTATGAATTGTAATGATTGGAGTGTTGGACGTTTTGAGTCTGAGATGCCTGTGGAACATCTGACTGGAAATGTCCTGTTAGGAATTTGCTCTGTGGATCTGAGTATTGGGCGAGATCTAGGAACTGGAGATAGATACCTGAAAACCTGTAAGTGATAACTGATGCCATAGAAGGAAATCAGAGAGAGCACAGTGGAATAAAGTGGACCTGGAGGCTCTAGAGATGAGAAGAGAAATAGGCTCCATAGCATGGGTGAAGATTAAACTTACACAGAGGGGAAAATGCCAGATTGTTCATGAGAACTGAAGGTATTTTTATCTGATGGCTTCTATTTTATAGTATCAGTGCTATTCTATAGAGTTATGTGACATGCACTAGTCCCATTCATCAAACTTTCCCCTTTTATCATAATACAACCCATAGATATACCCATATACAACCCATAGATGCTTAATATAGATTCTGTATTATTGAAACTTATGTGACTAAGAAGATGCATATTTGTATCTGGATTTGGCCTTGCCCAGAACCAGGTCCAGAGCAAAGAAAATGAGTGAAAGTAGTTTATTTGGGAGGCACAGGGAACATCAACATGGCAGCAGGGCAGTTAAGTAAGGAGAGGTTTACAGTGGGCACACTGTCCACCTTGTGAGTGTTTGAACCTTATTTCAAGGGGGAAAATTCTGGAAAATGGTGTAAAACACATGCCTCAAAATTATCTAAAGGGAGCTGGTGTATGTATGTACATAAAAACTCCTATCAGACATTAATTGAGAGATGCTCTTGAAGGCGTTATTTATTTTTTTTAAGATTTTATTTATTTGTCAGAGAGAGAGAGAGAGAAAGAGTGAGAACACAAGCAGGCAGAGTGGCAGGCAGAGGCAGAGAGAGAAGCAGGCTCCCTGCTGAGCAAGGAGCCTGATGTAGGACTTGATCCCAGGACTTTGGGATCATGACCTGAACCGAAGGCAGGGCTTAACTGATTGAGCCACCCAGGTGTCCCTTTTTAAAAATATTTTATTTAAGGTGTTAATTTCTTAACACAACTACCAGTCTGCAGTGTGTGTGGGCAGAGGACTTAGGGCTTTGAAGAATGCCCATAGGCAAAGAGATGTTGATGTTGGCAAGCCTAAGAAAGTGACAAGGCTTGAAGTTTCTAGGTGGGGCACTGAAGGGCAAAAGAATGTTTCAAACTGTTTCAGTATTTTTTTATTCCTAAGTAATACCATTCTATAAGCCTTTCACAAATATTTTTGCAGAAAATTGATTCAATTTCTTCAAACTTAAATTTAGATCTAGTGTTTATTAAAGGCCAATTTAATGTTTTCTTATTAGCCTCAAGCATCCAAGAGTGACTACATATTTTAAACTGAAGTGTTCTTCATAATACATTTCTTAAGTGCACAATGCAATATTGTTAGCTATATATAGGCGTTATGCTTTACAGCAGATTTTCAGAATTTATCCATTTACGTAACTGAAACTTTTATTTATTTATTTATTTAAAATATTTTATTTATTTCTTTGACAGACAGGGATCACAAGTAGGCAGAGAGGCAGGCAGAGAGAGAGAGAGGCGGAAGCAGGCTCCCTGCCTAGCAGACAGCCAGATGGGGAGCTTCTTCCCAGAACCCTGGGATCATGACCTGAGCGGAAGGTAGAAGCATTAACCCACTGAGCCACCCAGGCGCCCAAAACTTTTATTTTTTTTTAAGATTTTACTTCTTTATTTATTTAGAGAGGGCAAGCAAGTGGAGGAGTGGCAGGGGGAAAGGGAGAAAGAGTCTCAAGCTGACTTGGGCGCCTTGCACAGAGCCCAACCAGGGACTTGACCTCAAGACACTGAAATCTGAATTGCGGCCGAAACCAAGAGTCAGATGCTTATCTGACTGAGCCAGGCTGTTGCCCCATAACTGAAACTTTGTATCCATTGAACAGCAACTCCATTTCCCTCTCCTCTCACCCCTGACTTTTATGAGTTTGATAATGATGATTTGATAATTTAGATAACTCATTTAAGTGGTATCATGCTGCATTTGTCCTTCCTTCTTCAACTGGCTTGTTTTACTTAGCATAATGTTCTCTAGATTCATCTGTGTTGGCAAAAATGGCAGGATTCCTTCTCTTTCAAAACTGAATACTATTCCATTGTATGTGTATACTACAGTTTTAAAATCCATTCATTTATCGATGGATATTAAGATTGTTTCCTTATTTTGGTATTGTGAGTAATGCTGCAGTTAAGTGGGACTGCAGATATCTCTTCAAAACCCTGACTTTATTTCCTTTAGATATATACTCAGAAGTGAGATTGCTGGGTTACATGGTAGTTATACTTTTTGAGAAACCCCATACTGCTTCCCATAGCAGCTGTACCAGTTTACATTCCTGCCAATAGTACATAAGCGTTCCAATTTCTGTACATCTTTGCCAACACTTGTTATCTTTTGTCTTTTTGATAATAGCCTTCCTGAAAGATGGGAGGCCATATCTCATTGTGGTTTTAATTTACATTTCCTGATGATAAGTGAGCACCTTTTCATATACCCATTGGCCATTTGGCCACTTGTTTGCCTTTTTTGGTGTAATATCTGTTTGCCTATTTTCAATAAGGGCTTTATTTTGTTCATTTGTTTGTTTTTGATATTGAGTTATTTAAGTTACATATAAATTTTGGATATTAGCACCCAGTCAGATGTATGGCTTACAAATATTGTTTCCCATTCCATAAGATGCTTTTTCATTCTGTTGATTGTTTCCTTTGGGGTGCAGAAGCTTTTTCGTTCGATGTAGTTTTACTTGTCTATTTTTGCTTTCGTTGCCTGTGCTTTAGTCAGAAACGAGGGCATGTCTGTGTTGTGAATGGAGGTCCTTCCTTGGATTCCCCCTGAGAAGATTTACATGGGGATCAGTGCTCAGATCAGAAGGAAAGTAGCAGACACAAAGCAGTTTATTAAAGTGAAAATACACTCAAGGTGGGAGAGGGACAGGTTCTGCAAGGTGGAATGTGACCTTACCATAGTTTTGGAATGGATATAATTGGGTCTCTCTGGACTGAGAGGAGCTGTGTCGTACAGTGGGGTGGTCACTAATGGAGGCTTCTTCTAATCATCTGAGAAGCTCTTTTTACAGGTTGGGAGGAGGAGTTTTTGACCATTTAAAGATGTACTGGAACCATCGTGACATTCTTTCCCATGGGGGTGGGTGCGCCACGATTGTATTATAATGAATTTAGCGATTACCCTGGGGTTGAGGTAGAAGAGGAGAGTGCAAGTTCTGTATCTGGCTCTTGATCTGTTAGGCCCAAGGTCTTAGAAGCCACAAGGTCAGGATGTTGAGCTCCTGGGCTTCTAATGTGTAGCCTTAAAAAAAAAAAAAATACCATCCTTGCCTCCAGCTTATATCTCATTACCCTTCAAGGACTTGGGTATCTGCCTTAGGTGTTTCTGCCACTGTTCATATCCAGCTTCTATCAGACACTTTGGTGTTATATCCAAGATATCATTGCCAAGACCAATATCAAGAAGAGTTTCCCTTATTCCTTCTAGGAGTTTTACAGTTTCAGATCTTACATGTCTGTCTTTATATTGAGTTAGTTTATGTTTATGGTGTAAATAAGGGCCTGACTTCATTTTTGTGTGTGTGAATGTCCAGTTTTTCCATGAATATTTGTTGAAGAAACTATCTTGTTAACGGTTGTGTATTTTTGTCAGTCTTGTCAAAGATCAGGTGACTTTCTTTATATGTGTCAGTTGTTACTGGGCTCTGAGTTCTGTTCCATTGATGTATATGTTTATCTAAGCCAATACTACACTTTTAAAAATTACTCTAGTTTTGTAATATATTTTGAAATCAGGGAGTGTTGTGCCTCCAGCTCTGTTTTCCTCAAGATTTTTTTTTTTTTTTTTTTTGGCTCCTTGGGGTCTTTTGTGATTCCATATCAATTTTAGATTGTCTTCCTATTTCTATTAAAAAAATGCCATTGGGATTTTGATAGGCATAGAATTGAATCTGTATATTGCCTTGGATATATGTTGAATATGGACATAATAACAACATTATATCTGCCAATCCATTAATGAGGGATGTCTTTCCATTTATTGTGTCTTTTTAAGTTTTTTTTTTTTTAATCAGTGCTTTATAATTTTAAATTTACAGGTTTTCCATCTCTTTGATTACACCTTGGCAATGTTTACTCACTCCTAAGTATTATATTCTTTTAGTGTCTTTTTGTTTCTTTTGTCTCCAACACTTTAATAGTTAGCCTTTATTAGAGGTGCCTTGGTTTGGGATGGACAAAAAGTGCCTATCTCAGGGGAATTTCCTGGACAGCAGGCGTTCCTCCATGCACATTGCAAAGAAACACCAACATGGATGAAATTCACAGAGGACAGTACTGTGACAGCTAAGCAGCAGGGATGGGAGGGATGCCCTAGGCAGAGCTGGGCCCTTGGGACATTCAGGCTTTAATGTCAGGCTCAATGACAATGACATGATTTGCACACAGGCAAATGATCTTGGCCACCAGAAACTTCTTGAAGTTCCAGGCGATGTCATTGTATCACATTGGAGACTAGGTGATGTACTTGGTGTTGGTCATGAGTGCAGTGGCATCATCACTGGGGGCAAGCAGAGCTTCATGTAGGAAGGCAAGGGGGGTATGTCTGCACACCATTCACCTCGCACTTCTCAAAGGCTTCACCAGTGATTTCTACCAGACATTTAAAGAAATAATACTTCTCAAACTCTTCCAAAAAACTGCAGAGATGAACTACTCCCAAACTTAATTTTATGGTGCCAGCATTACCTTGAAACCAAAGCTAGACAAAGACACTACAAGGAAAGAAAACTACAGGCCAGTGCCCCTAATGAACAGAGATGCAAAAACCTTAATAAAATATTTGCAAATCATACTTAGCAGCATATAAGAAAGATCATATACAATGACTAAGTGAGACTTAATCCTGGGAGGCAGGGATGTTTCAATATATGCAAATAGTTAATATGATACACCACATGAACAGAAATAATAAAAATCACGTGGTCATTTCAGTGGATGCTGAAAAGGACATTTGAGAAAATTCAGCATCCTTTTATGGTAAAAAACTATCAACAAATCACATGGAGAAGGAATTTACCATCACATAATAAATAAAAATTAACCTCCATATATGATAAGCCCATAGCTAACAGCATATTCTTCCATGAAAATCTGAAATCTAAAAAGAAAAAAAAAAAATCTGAAATCTTTCCCTGTGAGATCCAGAGCTACTCATGGATACACATTCTTAACATTCTATTCAACATAATAATGGATGTACTAGCTAGAACAGTTAGGCAAGTAAAAGAAATAAATGCATCAAAATTGGAAGAGAAGAAGTAACCTTTTCTCTATTTGCATATGACATGATTTTATATGTAGAAAACTGAAAAACCTCCACAAAACAACTGTTAGTAGTCATAAATGAATTCAGTAAAGTTACAGGATGCCAGAATCAACATACAAAAATCTTTTGTTTTTTTCTGTAACAATGGAGTATCTGACAAAGAAATTAAGAGATCATTTCAAAATATGATATCATTAATACTGAGAAGTCAATCAGCAATTAAACTAAATTGTTTTTAAGTGTACTTAAGAATAGATTTGTTAACATTTGTTAATTAATGTTGTGCTAGGCAGTTTTTGCTATGATTGCATGACATTATAGCAGAATGCTACTGCTTTCAGGCCACAAAATCATGAACAAGGAATGAATCATAAGACTGAGTGAATCACACAAATCATCTTATATAATTAGACATACTTCTTGCAGTTAAGTGTTATTTTTTCCACTTCAATCTGTGTTCGTAGTCTGTGGTTCCCTTGTAGGTTTCTTAAACATGGTGGCAGTCACCTGGCAATGCCTTGTGATTTAGATCCCATTGGATTGAATTCATCAGTATTAGCTGTACAAGTTTGGGTTGGAATAAAAATGTAATAGAATATAAAGAAAGAGCCTTCAGAATATTATAACTCTATATGCTAATAACTCAAAAAATCAAAATATCAAATTGTATTCAAAATACTTAGGTGGAAAAGAGATAGAAAATGAGTGGTTTAATAGTAGTCATCAGAAATAGAACTTTTTGTTATTAATTGTAGAGTGGTATTTCCCACTTTGGATATAAATCGAATGGGTATAAATGTAGTATTTTTCATAAAGATGTTAATAAACATGTTTGCTGAACATTAATCAGTAAAATGAGGTCTGAATAAAGGACATGGAGTCTTCAATTTAAGTTATAGATAAAAACATTGGCAGTTTCCATATATCTGGGACAACTTAAGTGAAATATGAGGTTAAACAATGCTGATATATTCCTCAAATGTTACTTTAGTTTGTACCAGTTAATTTTAAAATTGTAACCTTAAATATGTTTTTCAAGACTGCCATGAGTCTCCTGTTGTTCCTTCTCACTCCTTGGGGCTGTGGCTGGCAGCTTCTGACATCATCCCCATGACCACGCCTCTTACTATTTATACTATATTTTTTTAATTTTTAATTTTTTATAAACATATAATGTGTTATTAGCCTCAGGGGTACAGGTCTGTGAATCGCCAGGTTTACACACTTCACAGCACTCACCATAGCACATACCTATTCATACTATTGTATAAGCTCCTCCTCCTATGAGCTGGACCTAGTGACTTGGTTTTAATGAACAGAATATATAAATTAATGGGTTATCACTTCTAGTATGAGTTTATAAATAACAGTGACTCTCATCTTGTTTGCACTCTTTCTCTCTTGCTGGCATTCTCTCTCACCATCTAATTTGACAATTCTGATGAAGTAAGCTGCCTTGTTGTGAGATTCAGCACATAGAGGAAGATCTGTCAAAAACCAAGAGACATTGGGGGCACCCAGGTGGCTCAGTCAGTTAAGCATCTGCCTTCAGCTGAGGTCATGATCTCTAGGTCCTGGGATCCAGCTCTGCATTGGGCTCCTTGCTCAAAGGGGAGTCTTCTTCCCCTCTCTCTACCCGCCCCCAAACCTGTGCCCTCTCTCTATCTCTCTCAAATAAATAAATAAAGTATTAAAAAAAAAAAAAACTGAGAGACACAGTCCATATCTCTTGAAGAAGTCAGGATTTGTTTCAACAGCATATAAGTAACTGGATCCTGCCAACACCCACATAAGTGAGTTAGGAAGTCAATCCTTCCCAGTGCAGACTTGAGAAAAATGTGCGTTTGTGAGAGATCCAGAGCCAAATACATCAGCTACACCACTTCACATTCCTAATCCACAAAACTTGTGAAATAGTAAATGTTTTAAGCCAATAAACTTTGAGGTAAATTTTTTTTAAAGATTTTATTTATTTATTTGACAGAAAGAGATCACAAGTAGGCAGAGAGGCAGGCAGAGAGAGAGGGGGAGAAGCAGGCTCCCTGCTGAGCAGAAAGCCCGATGTGGGGCTTGATCCTAGGACCCTGGGATCATGACCTGAGCCGAAGGCAGAGGCTTAACCCACTGAGCCACCCAGGCGCCCCTGAGGTAAATTGTTATAGAGCAATCAATATGTCATATTTAGGATATGGGCTAACTTACTCATCCCCATGGATTCATTTCTCATCAATTTAATGATAAACTAAAATTCAAATTATACATCACCGATGCCTACTGAAATTCATATCCATATTTCAAAATTCTCATTTTATCTCCTCATTTAACACCTTTCAAGTACTACAATACCAATATAAACAAAATTGAACTCATTATTTCCCCCCCAAAATTCAGTCTGTCTCCATTTTTTTTTAAAGATTTTATTTATTTATTTGACAGAAAGAGATCACAAGCAGGCAGAGAGGCAGGCAGAGAGTGAGGAGGAAGCAGGCTCCCTGCCAAGCAGAGAGCCCGATGCAGGACTCGATCCCAGGACCCTGAGATCATGACCTGAGCCAAAGGCAGAGGCCTAACCCACTGAGCCACCCAGGCGCCCCCAGTCTGCCTCTTAAACCTTGGTTCATGAGATGATGCTTTAATCAAACCAGTTTCCCATGGTACTGTTTTAGGTTAAGTCATTCTGAACATCTTCTACTCTCTCATGAATCTACCATCTGATTTTTAAAAATTAAATTTATTTTATTCCATTTTTAAATATGTCTGGAATCTGTTTTATAACTGCTATTTGTACTTGAGTTTAAAGTGCTGTCACTTTTCAAATGAATTGCTATACCAGCTGCATGAAAAATATCCATTTTTGACATAGCAGTGAAAATATTTTAAAAATAAACATCTGCTTACCTTTTTTTTTTTACCCTCTATCTGTTTTCAGGTGAAAAGTGAAACTTATAACATGGATTTAAAGGTTTGGATAGAAATGCCCTATTTAACTCTCACATATCACATTTGTATTTGTTTTAGGCTTAAGCCTCAGACTGCTTGAGAGCAGTCACATTTTTCTTTATTATATGTTTCTTAATCCTCAGGCCCAGTTTAGTTTCTTTTCAATAAATTCATGAAAGAATGAATAAATGAATGACAACATTCTTTCAAATTTCAAATTACATTTTTTTTAAATATTAGGATTATGTTAAGAGACTCTAACCTGTTAAATGTATGGACTTGTAAAGATGAAAATGTGTGGGTTTTAGGCCCAACTTTCCCATTAATTTCTTGTCTTTGACCTTTAGCAAAATATTCCACAGAAAATCATACTGGTTCACTACCAGAACAGTCAGCATTCAGAGCATTAGTAAATGACAGGGGTGCAAGAGAGTAAAAAGACACATACATGAAAATAACAAAAGGGAGTTAGAAATAATAGAGGACAGAGTATCGTCTAACATATGTTCACATTGAGGCTGCAGTGGTGTCTGACCGTATGTCTCAGGCTATGGCCACAGGGTCAGGCAGGGATATTCTTAACAGTCTCTCCAAGTAACGACTGTATCAGAGGGAAACATTTGTTTTACCAGTGGAATGTGATGTGTCCACCACGATTAAGAGTAAATCCTGTGCATCAGTATTCATTAGTGTTTGCCAATGCTTTTTCTTGAAAGAGGAGAAAAATAAAATCAGTAACTCATTCACTGGATTAGCTTTCATCACCGTTGTGCCTGGTTCAGGGGTGGAATAGGGTTCTGCCACACTCTCCTCCATTTACTTTTATGATGCACTGCACAAAGAGTTTTCCTCTTCTTTCAGTATCTTCCTGTGTGAATCTAATTCAAAGAAGCTTTGAAGCTTTTGGAATATGGAGAGGAGCAAAATATTTCTACCACCAATGTATCTCCCATATCTGTGAAAATAGTATAAATGGTATATATAAGTAGAGATTAATTTGTCCCCTGTAGTCTGCTTAGATTTCCACTTTGAAAATCTGTACCTATAAGTATTATGGCTATACTGTAATGTATACTTGTAATAATATACTTGTAGGTATTACCAATGTATTCTGGCAAATGTAGAAGATAATTTGAAAATCATTACTATAGATTAAGATAATTTATTTGGAAAACACCTGTATTCAAAATATTAAAAAGGAATACATCAGTTATGTAATATCAACTTCTCAGTTTAAATTTGTCAGGGCTTTCTTTAATTGAATGAATTATTAACCTCATTAATCTTCCACCACTTCTAATTATGACTGTTTCCTAATGTAACAGTCATAAAATAGGTAACTTTTCATGCTAGTTGGTGTATTACATATACAGAAAACTGAAACAGAGGAAATGCCCAAATAGAAGCTACAGATGTAGGCATTCTCTAGGCTTTGTGATCATCATGGGATTGATGGTAAAACAGAATAATGTCAAGAATTGTGAAGGAGGTGCATCTGGGTGGCGCCCTTAGTTAAGTATACAACCCTTGTTTTCAGCTCAGGTCTTGATCTCATGGGTCACGAGATGGAGCCCCACATTGGGCTCCATGCTCCATAGGGAGTCTGCTTGAATATTCTTTCTCTCTCTGCCTCTATCCCTACTCGTGCTCTCTATCTCTGTCTCTCTCCAAAATAAATGAATGAATAGAATAAAATAGAATAGTGAAGTATCTGAGATGTGCCCTAATTGTAGACTCACAAGTTAGCCTACCACGGTTTTATGTCTGAGACAACTGTATCAGAGAAAAACAACTCTTATTCAGATACAGCAAGAAGCACGGACTTCACAATCATATCAGCTTCTCTCCACATTTCCCAAGCCACATTCCCAGCCCTTCATGCAGGTGGGTTAAGATGGATGCAGTACACATGGTGGGTTTGTGTCCCAGATAGCAAAGTTCAACAAGAGTATGAAACGTCAATCTTTTATAATGAACTGCAAGCATACCTGGCCAGTGTGTTTCCCAGAGGGAAAGCTTATCTTTATTAAGCTCAACAGCAAATAATTTTGCCTTCAGCTGTGGAAGCTGTCTTCCAGGGCTGTTCACTACTCAACACCTTTGAAAAGTAATCCAGGAAAAGTGAAATTAAAAAGTTGTCAGTGTTTCTATTTGTCAGGGTCTCTACTTGCAGGTGTTCCTGAAATGTGAGAGACACCATGAACAGAAATAACAAAAAAAAGGCAATTGATTGTATTGTGTGAATTGCTATGCAAGATGGCTTAGGAGGTGGGGCTTCGTTGAAGATCCATCTGTGTTTGTAACTGCCAATCCTTGAAATTCTCTCATAAATGAATCAATTACTAAAAATTTATTGACTACACCATATGTAGAATTGCCTGAAATTATTAATCCTTCAAATATTGCATATTTTGTTAAAAATTAATATAGTTCAACAAACTGGTGCCTGCTATTAAGGCACTAACGCTCCTTAGTATCATTTTATTTTTCAATGTTGCTCTGAACTGAGAGCAAATTTTAAAAATGAGGATAGTAAAAAGAGAGGAAGTTTTTCAGAGTCTAGTTATGTGCAGAGAGTGGTAAATATTGAAGTAAAAAACAAATAAGCAATTATAGCACCTGGGAGAGTGTGTTGTATGAAGTCAGGGGAAGAGCACTGGAATGAAGGTAGGAAAATGTTCCAGTCAAGCCTTCTTAATTTGTAATTGCCCTTTGGTCTGCTCTCATAATTTAGCTTGTTGTTTTCTTAACAAAATCACTTCATAGGGCTAATAAGTCACTTTAGTTGTATTTTAGTTGAACACACATTACTGAAACTTCATAAATGTAATTGACTACATCATCTAAGAGAGTATTGCCACTATAAAAATCATAAGAACAATTTTTCTAACAGTTGCTAATGTACTCCTGGTATCATAATTCAGATCTTAGTCACTGAAATAATATTTTGTTGGATTTCACCCACTACAACCTACTAGCTCTGTAGTCTTAGACAAATTGTTTCATTTTCCTGAGTCTTATTTTGTTCCTTTGTAAAATAAGAATTTGTACTTAATAAAAACATTTCTTGTGATTTTCAACAAGTTTATGTATGCAAAGAACATAGTGTTATACTGGAGAGAGTCTATCCACTTCTTAAATAGGAGGTGCTATCATAGTTAGCATTATTAGTATTTTAAAAATCAGAGAAGTAATCTTGGATAAATGACCTCTCAGAAAAATAGGACAAATACTATAAAGTATAAGTAATATGGAAGTTAGAGAAAACCTGAAAGGATGAGATATATACTACACAGATATCTCCATTAATTTGAAGAGGAGGATAGTAAAATTTTTGAGAATAGAAAAGATAAGATTTTGTTTCAGCTACCTAATTGAAATTAGTTTCATCAAAAAACCACCACGAGAATGTATAACAGGAAACTGGAAATGAATTATTCAGGACAACAAAGCTTGTGAAACATGTGCCTTGCTTAGGATTCTAAAAAAGTGAAATATAAAAACTAAAAACATGGAGATATGTCTCCTAAAATAAAAATGTCATTTCCTTTGCAGTTACTCATGAGGTCATATCTGACCTTCACATAGTTCCAGTGTCCACACAGTTTCAGTTCTAATGAAAATCCATGGAGTTTGGGGTAGAAGAAAATGCTGCATAATACTCTATTCTTCTCTCAGCTGTCTACATTTTAGGCATAATATTAGGAATAGGGTAGTTAGGATTGAATAGCCATTGATTGTTACGTGGCTTCGTCTGTAATATCCACTCCGGGAGACTTCGGATTAGTTGCTGAGTGTGATTGTAAAGGTAAGTAGTATTCTTCATTGTGCACATTAAGAAAATCCATTTTAGAAATCATAAACCTTCCATGTGAGAGTCCTAGCTACTAAAAGGACTCTCCTATTGTGGAGTCCCTCCATCACTCCATAATGACCCCTCAGAGGAGTATATGAACTGCCACAGTCAAGTATACCAATGACGGAAGGGGTTCTGGGAGAATCAACATGCAGTGAAAAAGAGCCACAATGAGAAGCACTCTCCATGCAATTAGAGAACCCCCTCATGGCCGCCTGGACGATCACCTGGGTACACACTCTCTTTACCTTTGTGCCTCCACATGTCGTATCCCAGGGCTTTGCCTATCCAGGTGTTCAATAAAATGCTCGCTGAATTGATTTGCTCTGTTTGAAATTCCAATTAAGTTGTCAACGCTGCTTTTACTTCTTTATCCCAGAACCTCTAGAGGTTCCTCAGAATGAAATATCGATGAGGTTGATACTGGTGGAAAGGAAGGTTATTTGCCTTGCTTTAAGTTGTTTGTATCATTGGTCCATCTATGTCACATGAAATCAAACGGAAGAGCTGTGTGTTCCCTGTTACTGGTATTCAACATTGGTGCTCTCACAAGGGTAGAATTGAGTGAAAATACAGTTTTTAAATAATGATAACTTTAATGAGTGGGCACTGGAGGAAATGTATATATTTTCCATTTTGTATTTTTTTTTTAATTTCATTTGTAATCTCGCTTGTACCTCCCACTAATTTGCTATTAATTCATTGATTGATTGACTCTTTTATTGTACAAACACTATTGAATTTTATTCCTTGCCAGGCAGTTAGCTTGAGTGCTGGGGATTAAATGATTACCAGGAGAGACTTAGTCCTGGTTTGCAGAAGCTGGGTGTCTTTTAAAAAAAGCAAACAAATATTTATGTCAGAAGTCGTTTCATTAGATTTCAGCTATGACAAGATGATACTTTAGTGTGGGGTTAATGGAAAACTCTCTGGGAAAGTGATTTTCAGGAGTGAAATGTAGGAAGGATTAGTCCATGAAAAGAAGAGAAGAAAGGACGCCTGACAGATACTCAAAATCCTGCATACGTGAAGGAGACTGTATTTGTTAGGAAATGAAAGTAACTGGCTGTGGGAACAGTGAAATAAGTTTGGAGATGAAGCCCATAAGCCAGTTCATGCAAGGTTTTGTGGTTCAAGAGAAAATCCATTATAAAGTTTTAAACAGGAAATTGTCGTTATCCAAATAGTATTTTAAAAAACGTATCTGGTATTTAGCAATGAATGAAAGGAAAGGTTTCAAGAGAGTAGAGGAGTTAACAGGATATTGCGCAGGTGTTTTTTTTTTTAACATATTCAATATACAACATGTGCAAGTTTATTTTTTTACTTTTTTAAAGATTTATTTATTTTAAAGAGAGAGCGTGAGTGGGAGGGGCAGAGAGGGAGAGGGAGAGAAAGAGAGGCTCTCAAGTAGACTTCCTGCTGGGCATAGAGTCTGACACCAGGCTTGACCTCACAACCCTAAGATCATGACCTGAGCTGAAACCAGCTTATGCAGCTGCGCCAGCCAGCTGCCCCCATTGCACAAGTTGGAGGTATGCGGCATGTTGCATGATTGCTGTTAAAGTATTAGCTAGCACCTCTTTCAGGTCACATAATTATTCTGTTTTGTGGTGGGAAAAATTAAGATTGAGTCTCTTAGTAAGTTTGATGTTTATAAGTTGTTATCTACAATCACTATACTATGCATTAGATCTGCAGGACTTACTCATCTACTATTAGCAAGTAATATACCCTTAAACAGCATCTCTTCTTCTATTCCCCCACCCCCAGCCTCTGGTAGCTACCACTTTATTCCGTTTCTATGAATTTGCCTTTTTTTTTAAACATTTCTCATATAAGTGATATCATACAGTATTTGTCTTTCTCTGTCCAAATTATCTCACTGAACCTAATGTCCTCAAGGTCCACCCATGTTGTCACAAATGGCACAATGTCCTTCTTTCTCATGGCTGAATAATATTGTATGTATGTAATATGTGTGTGTGTGTGTATCCCACAGCTTTTAAATCCACTCTTCCATTGATGGACACTTAGGTTGTTTCCACATTCTGGATACTGTGAATAATGCTTAAATAAACATGGGAGTGCAGATATGTCTTAGAAACCCTGTTTTCATTTTCTTTGGGTATATACTTAGAAGTGGAATTGCTGGATCTTATGGTAGTTCTAATTTTTTGAGAACCCTCCAGATTGTTTTCCATAGTGATTGCGGTTTAACTGTGAGAAAAGAGTGACTCCTACTAGTGCCATGGCCCTTAGATGAACAGCAGATTTGAAACATATTTCAAGAATGAGATCAAACACTTGGTGATTGATTTTGAGGGGGAGAGGAAGAGAATGTCACTCTTAAATTCTTGATAAGAGTACCTGAGTAGAGAGTATGCTTGCTGAGATTGGACTATTTTCCAGGTGTGTGTGTGTGTGTGTGTGTGTGTGGCAGAGGATGGGCAAGAGAAAATCAGGGGAGTCTCATGAATTAGTTGAAGCATTTGTATTTCTGCAGATAACCAAGGGAATTGAGAAAGGGATTAAGAAAGATAGATCTAGGGACGCCTGGGTGGCTCAGTGCATTGAACCTCTGCCTTCGGCTCAGGTCATGATCTCAGGGTCCTGGGATCGAGCCCCACATCGGGCTCTCTGCTTGGCGGGGAGCTTGCTTCCCCCTCTCTCTCTGCCTGCTTGTGATCTCTGTCTGTCAAATAAATAAATAAAATCTTAAAAAAAAGAGAGAGAGAAGGATAGATCTAAAATTGAGCATTGTTGAAGAAAATAAGTCAATGCTAGTTCCAGATAATCTGAAAATTTAAAGCACTTTTCTTTCTTCTTTAGTTATTAATTTTTGGTCCTAAAAGCAAACATGTTAAAATTGCTCACATTTCCAAATTTCCCTTGACAAATTAATCAGTATTTATTTAATCCACACGATATATATTATATGTAAAAGGAACCAGAGAGGAGTGAGAGTCAAAGGTAAAATATTCTCTCTGGTGTCCTAAATTTGGCACCACCCTGCTATGTATATCTGTGTGTATTGTGTGTTGGTGTGGGATATCTATATCTGTATTTATAAAGATATTGATGAATCCAGTGTATAGAAAATATGATAAACCCAACGTTTTTATATTTCATGTGTGGAATTCAAATGAAGAAAATCGAATGGGCTGATTTCAACTGCAAAGTCTTAATGTGTTCTGCAATGTGGCTTATTGTTGTGGAATTGGTTATAATAAAAAAAAAACCTACTCAAGTTGTTTAAAAAAAAAATTCTACTCTATGCGCTTCTGACAAAAAAAAAAGAAAGCAATTTAGAACCCTTTAAATGGTGCATCTACTGTCATATAATATGTGGCATCGTGGGACGCCTGGGTGGCTCAGTTGGTTAAGCGGCTGCCTTCCACTCAGGTCATGATCCCAGCATCCTGGGATGGAGTCCCGCATCGGGCTCCTTGCTCGGCAGGGAGCCTGCTTCTCTCTCTGCCTCTGTCTGCCTCTCTGTCTGCCTGTGCTCACTCTCTCTGACAAATGAATAAATAAAATCTTAAAAAAAATAAAATAAATATGTGGCATCGTACTGTTAGGAGTAACATCAAATCCTATATCAGGTCAGCTCTTACCTTTTCATTTAATTCAAAATGACCTTATAGAATGGGCTATCATACTGTGCAAAGTCACATACAGTAGTCTAGCTTTTAAAATGGTGTTTATATATTGTATTTTATTTTTCTTTGATGAAATGTCAATTGTGTACCATTGAGTGGACAAATAAATGTTATTGCTGATAAAAATGCTCACCAGAAAGTTATCTTTACATTTTAATGAGAAAAAGAATATATTTTTTTATCAATTTTTTTAAGATTTTATTTATTTATTTGACAGACAGAGATCACAGGTAGGCAGAGAGGCAGGCAGAGAGAGAGGAGGAAGCAGGCTCCCTGTGGAGCAGAGAGCCCGATGCGGGACTTGATCCCAGGACCCTGAGATCATGACCTGAGCCAAAGGCAGAGGCTTTAACCCACTGAGCCACCCAGGCGCCCCAAGAAAAAGAATATATTATAATTTGTGCTTGGGATTAATAAGCTTCTCATTGCTATGCAATATATTTCTCATGTCCTCATCACTTACCTGAAACACAATGCATTTGTAAATATCATGACATTTTTGGTTTCTAAAAATGACTCTTTTAAGAAAACATTTAAAATTTCTTTAAATCTTGTAATCTTTTGGGGGCACTATATAGTTCAATGATGTATCTTCTCAGCAAAGAAATATAGTACAATGCCAGAGGGGGAAACTGTTTTATATAAGTATCCTTCACTAAAGTGATTTTCCTTTTATTTTGAATATAATATATTTTCTTATCTTAGACAAAGTTCCAGGTCTGATTCTTTTGTATGTATGTTCTTTAATATCAGTAACTATGGCAACAAGATTTTACATGCTGTATGTAGTATAAGGGAAAATGGAGAGCATAAAACCTTAGAAGAAGATGCTGTCAATCCTCTTACTGCCTCTTACTGCCATTGTGAGTCACAAAAATAATTTTCCAAATTATGTTGTCACTTATGCAGGAAATACATCTTGTATGTCACAAAGAAGTTTTAGTTTATTTATTTATTTGTTTATTTTATAATGAGTTTGCTAAGAATTATCTACGTTTCTTTATTGGTCTTTGTTTTATGTTATGCTTTTATGTGATGGCTGGCATTAGTTATATGCAAATTACATTCCATTTCTTGAATAGTTCTATGAGGAGGTCTGTGGAATCACATCTCAGTAGAACAAACACAACTGAAGAAGCTCGTATTAAAAAATTAAAATCTCTGGAAATTATTCTAAGAGCATAAAGCCAATGAGTAAACATTTATTCAAGAAAATTTACTAAATGTCATGAAGAAAAAGGAAACACCATAGGACGTGAGCCATGGTCTGTTCCTTTCCTTCATGCTGAACTTGCATTAGAGGTCATATAATCTTCCCTGAGGTAGTGTATCATCAGCATTTCCCATCATCCTCGGCTCCTTGTTGCTTAAGCCAAATCTCAGGAACAGTGAAGAGGGCTCCTTCTTCAACTTGCCTCAGTGCAAAAACCTTCCATTCCACACCAAGAGAGCAAGGATGACTATACTTCTCCAATTGCACTCACCCACCTCATTCATAGGGTGGAGAAGCCACAACCAGGGGGACACGCTGAGGGACTATCAGCACAGAGAACATTGGGTATGTTCAGTCCTGTGTCCACTGGGAAGCACCATCAGAGACTTTACAAGACAGAGGAAACAGACACCACAAAAATAGTTCAGCCAGTTCACTAAAATGAGCAAGCAAACAGCCAAATTACTGTAAGGCCCCAGAGGTGTTTTACAGTAAATAGTAAGGGAAACTTTTCAGGCTGAAAACAATAAACACAGAGAGAAATTCCAATCCATACCAAACAGTGAACTCCAGTAAAAGTAACTGTGTAATTCAAAAGAAAATGTAATACATAATGTTTGGGTTTTTTTCTTAGCTAATTTAAAAAGCAGTTGTAAGCAGTAATTTGTATATAGTTAAATTGTTAGACCTATAATATACTGGAATATAATATATTTGACAACAGTAGCACAGAGTACATAGGTGGAAGGAAACCTGTATTGGAATGAGGACATAATACAAAATGGTATCTCAAAACCACAGAAACAAATGGAAAGAATCAAAAATTATATATAAGTGGGTGAATATGACAAAGTATAAATATGTACCTGCTCTTAATTGCTATATGAGCTTTTGTAACTCACCTACAATTATATAAAATATTAGCTATTATACTGCATAGCAGACAGATACAACTTTATCACTCGTAATTAACTTTTGAATGGGTGAAAAAATCTAATTAAAGGCAGATTTTCAGACTGAATAGAAAACAAACCAGATCCAGCTATAGGCTGTGTACAAGAGACAAATTTTAAATTCAAATGTACAATTAGGTTTAAAGTGAAAATATATGAATATGTATCAAGTGTGAAAATTAATGAAAGGAAGCCTCACTTAGAATGGAGTAGAGAGGCCAGCAGAGAAAGCTCTCACACTCTTGTCTCTCGTTGTCACTTGCAGACCCAACAGGAAGAGATGCACCTTACAAGTCCATACGACCTAGCTACGACTTTCCCATCCCAGCAGTAGGAAGAAAGCTTTCCTCCTCCCCCAGGGATGCCCAACCGATGAGGACTGTCATAATTCAATCAGTGAAAATCCACTATACTTTAACTCCCAGTTTACGCCAATGGAGTCTGTTTATAACTGCCTTTCCAACTTCTTTTTCTCTATAAGAGTGTCCGTCCTCTTTATTTTTCAGACTTCTTTATTGTTTTGTGGTAGCTTATTTGTCCAGACTTGCAATTCTCTGCTATTCCTAAATAAGCCAATTTTTTATGGTAGAATAACTGGCAGTTTTATTTTTAAGGTTGATACATAAAGACAGAAACCATAAGAAAGCCAGAGTGGCTACATTAATATCAGATAATATGGACCTTAAAATAAATATTTAATCTCTTTGCAAAGCACATAATTTACAAAAATTAAGTATGAGAGAATATATTGCATTGGACAGAATATTGTGGCAAAAGTCTCAGTGTGGGAATAATTTAAAATTTAACTCCAAACCTCAGATGTATGGAGTATTTTTCTGATTCACAGTAGGTCATCATTTAGTCATTTTTCTTCCTTTTTCTCTCTGCCTTAAGTTTTCATACATCTTATACCTAATACCTATCTGTCGGAAATTCAAAATTCTGAATCACAGTTTCACAAAATATATGTACTTTATTATTGTATATAAAGCCATTTTAATAAAGTAAATTTCATGTCTTCATAAACTTTATCAATTTGAATACCAAATATATATTCAAACACATCTCAAATAGAAGTATAGTCAATCCAGGGGCACCTGGGTGGCTCAGTGGCTTAAGGCCTCTGCCTTCGGTTCAGGTCATGATCCCAGGGTCCTGGGATTGAGTCCCGCATCGGGCTCTCTGCTCAGGGAGGAGCCTGCTTCCCCTTCTCTCTCTGCCTGCCTCTCTGCCTACTTGTGATCTCTTTCTGTCAAATAAATAAATAAAATCTTAAAAAAAAAAAAAAGAAAGAAAGAAAGAAGTATAGTCTATCCAGAGAGTATAATGCTAAGGGAAATATGTCAGTGAGAGAAAGAAATATATGATTTCACTCATATGTGGAATTTAAGAAACAAATGAGCAAAGGTAAAAAGAGAAAGAGAGGGAAACCAAGAAACAGACTGTTTTTTAAATTAACATATAATGCATAATTTGTTTCAAGAAACAGACTCTTAACAGAGAACAAACTCGGGGTTGCTGGAGGGGAGGTGGGTACGGGGACGGGTTAAATGGGTGATGGGAATTAAGAAGGGTGCTTGTGATGAACACTGGGTGTTGTATCAGATTGTTGCATCGCTCTATTGTACACCCGAAACTAATATAACACCATATGTTAGCTAACTGAAATTAAACTACAAGCTTAAAGTATAATCTAGCATTTTCCACAGATGAATAGAATATCATTAATCAATAAAAATGATTTCTACTGTTCAGTTTATCATTCAAAAACTATGCATACAGGGCACCTGGACGGCTTAGTCATTAAGCATCTGCCTTCGGCTCAGGTCATGATCCCAGGGTCCCGGGATCGAGTCCTGCATCGGGCTCCCTGCTCAGCAGGAAACCTGCTTCTCCCTCTCCCACTCCCCTTGCTTGTGTTTCCTTTCTCTCTCTCTCTCTCTCTCTCTCTCTCTGTTAAATAAATATATAATTTTAAAAACTTAAAAAAAAAAAACCCAAACTATGCATATATGTTAATTTGAAAACACTAACACTCCTAATACTATGTTTCAAACATTGCCACAATGATTTAACATTAACGCACTTCATCTTTACCACATTCTTCTGTATCAGTTTACTTTTGTTTTATAAATGAAGAATCTGAGTTATAGTGTGGTTAAGTTATACACTTATGATCACACATTAGCAGCTATAGAACTAAAATTTGAACTTAGAAGTTTTGGTTTCAAAATCTGGCAACTAATTAAGAACTCCTAATTTTCTCAATAAGTATCCACATTATTTTAAGATAGTCATTACATTTCTCTAGGCCTTGGTGGTCTACTAGAGGAAAGGTTGTGTCATATGTTCTAGTTTTTTGTCCACATGGCTTCTTTTTCACCATGTCAAGCTAATCGAAGTGGTTTTTCTTTTACAAGTATTGTGCCGCATCGTTTCATTTAATTCTGTAGTATAATTTTTACTTTGACCAGACATACTGTCCTAGAGGATTAATTAAAGAATTAACAGTAGTAAATATGTATTGAATACCTACTATCCCCTAGGCACCAATATATTATTGAACCAAAAGACACAAGATTTCACTGTGAAATTGAACTCATTGTATTCTAATATCCCATGTGTGCATTTAGGAATAAAATAATATTGCATGTCTATATCAAGAAGGTTATTTTAGAATTAGTTATCAAAGAAAATATGAATTTAAATTGTCACTTTTTTTTACTAGTTAGAAATAAATACCCAATTCCACAAAATCAGTGTTCCAGGCTCTACAAAAAGACTAATGAGAAAGGCATGCGTTATCATTTTTGTACAAGACTGAGGTATACATCGAGTATTGCACAAAATCACTCAGTCATGAAATAGAATTGTTCCTTCTTATTCTAGCATTAAATAACTTCTTTTGATAGATGCCAGAATCAAGTTAGAAAAAAATATTAGACTTCTTTTAGAAGATGAGATAGAATTAAACAAAATCGATTCAGTGATTTTTCAGTATGTAGATTCTTCTTAATGTTCTTTATAATTATATACATGCAAGAAATATAAAATATTTAAAACAAAGTGCTGAATTTCAGACTAGCAAAAAATAATAATTTTTAAATTTGCCAACCTCATATTTAAATTTTAAATGAAATATTCTAAACTTATGTGTTTGACTAATTCATCAGAGGATTTATTTTAAAAGTGATGCTTTAACTTTTGGATTATGCTGTTGAATAATTTTATAGGATAAATTTTACTTTATCAGGGCATATAATTTTACCAAGAGATTGCCTGGCTAATTTTTATTTTTGCTAATTAGAGTTTTCTAAGTATTCCTTGACAAGGATTCAAAAATTAATTATAGTCATACCATTTTTACACTATTTACTTTTCACTGAGCTTTATTATTTAGAGTTCTCCCAACTATACAAGTACTTATCTATCTAATTTATGTTCGTTCAACCTATTTATTTTTATATGCAAATATAAACAAAATGATAACATCACTGGGGAAGTATAGGGAGCTTGTCATCAGCAGATCAGAATAGTTAGGACTTTCTGAAAAATGTAAGGCAGATGGTAGCACGTATCATTGACTTAAAAGCTAACTAACAGGGCGCCTGGGTGGCTCAGTGGGTTAAGCCTCTGCCTTCGGCTCAGGTCATGATCTCAGTGTCTTGGGATAGAGTTCTGCATCGGGTTCTCTGCTCAGTGGAGAGCCTGCTTCCCCCTCTCTCTCTGCCTACTTGTGATTTCTCTCTCTGTGTATCACCTAAATAAATAAAATCTTTAAAAAAAAAGCTAACAACACAAGATGGAGAAAGGAAAAAGAAAATATGAATTTTCCCAGCAAAACTCTAGAGGGGTCCCAAGATCAGGAAGCAAGGAAGGAATTAGGTTTAACTGAATGAAGAGCCCTGAAATCACTCTGCCATCCAAAGGCCGATACAGCATTATTATCCATTTGAGTAGGGCTGAAGGAATGGCTCCCTGAATAGGGTGAATGATCTATGACGGACCCCCACAGTGGGCACTGGGGTTCAAAAAGATGCCACACTGTGCTTGCAAGTAACTTAGGTTATCATGGTGGGCCACTAATGGGCAAATCTCCATACCTCCTCAAAAACAAGCTCCCAATAACTAGTCCTCCCCCCCGCCCCAACTAGTGGAACCAGGGCTTCTGGCATCAGAATCTGTACCTATTGCTGGAAAAACAGGGGTTTTTGCATGTGATGGAAATGCCAAACTCAGGATATCAATTCTGTTCCTGTAGGTCCTTATTTGGAAATGTGAATAGGTAATCTAATTACTAATATTAAATGAAAACTAATAGCCTGAAAGTGATTAATAGGATAAACAGACAAATTCCCTGGGAAAATGAGTTAATACAGAAAACAGAAAAAAAATTAAAGTAAGTAAAATTAGTGTCTTCAGAAATAATTGTGCGTTTCCTTGAAGTTAAAAAAAAAAGATGAATCAGAATTCTTAAAAATTAAAAATATCATTGTATAAATAAAATGTATGCAGATTTCTGAGATCTGGAAAAGTAAGATAAAGAATTCTGTCAGAAAACAAAATAAACAGCCAAAGAAATGAACTTCATATAGAAAGTAAAAGGACTTCTGTGATAGGCAGAGTAATGGCCCTTTTGAAGATGCCCATATCTAAACCCTAAAACCTGTATAAATGTTACCTTATGTAACAAAAGGGATTTTGTATATGTGATTTTTCCCCTGAATTATCTTTTATTTTTTTTAATTGAAGTACAGCTGACACACAATGTTATATTGGTTTCAGGTGTACAACACAGTGATTCCACAATTCTATACGTGATGCTCTGCTCACAAGTGCAGCTGCCATCTGTCACCACACAACAATATACAACACCACTGACTACAATCCCTGTGCTGTGCCTTTTATCCCCATGACTTATTCATTCCACAGCTGGAAGCCTGTACCACCCACTCCCCTTCACCTCTTTCACCCATCCCCCCCATCTCCCTCCCCTCTGGCAATGGCTGGTCTCTGTATTTACAGGTCCCTTTCTGCTTTTTTTTTTTTTTAAACTTCGCTTTGAGTTTATTGGCAGCACCTGCACTGAAATTTCCAAATATGAATTCAACTTAGAGAAAAATGTGTTTTTTCTTGTTGACCCCAAGAGAATACTGATTTTACTGAGTTAAGTTCTCACAATCAGTGGTGTGATTCTCAATGAAGACAAGTTAAGTTAGAGCAGCCATGTGAAAATAAGAGGAAGAATACAGGAAAGAGTCATTGTTTTTCTAAACTCCATAATATGTTGATAATATTTAAGCTATTTTGTGTTTCTGCTTTTTTTGTTTTGTCTTTTGTTTTTAAGATTCCACATGTAAGTAAAAACATAGGGTATTTGTCTTACTCTGACTTGGCTTATTTTGCTTAACATAATGTACTTCAGGTCCATCCATGTGGTCACAAACGGCCAGATCTTATCTTTCTTATGGCTGAATAATATTCATGTGTGTGTGTGTGTGTGTGTCTGTGTGTATGTATCTCACATTTTCTTTATCCTTTCCTCTATCAGTGGGCACTTGAACCTCTTCCACATGTTGGCTCTTGCAAATAATGCTGCAATAAATATAGAGGCGCACGTATCTCTTCAAATTAGTGTTTTTGTTTTCTTTGGGTAAATATTTAATAGTGGAATTACTGGATTATTTGTTATTTCTACTTCTGATTTTTTGAGAAAATCCATACTGTTTTCCAAGGGGCTGCATCAGTTTACATTCCCACCAACAGTATGTGAAAGTTCCTTTTTCTCCACATCCTTGCCAACAATTGTTAATGTCTTTTTGATTCTAGCCATTTTGACAGGTGTAAGGTGGCTTTGATTTGCATTTCCCCAGTGACTAATGTTAAACATCTTCTCATGTGTCTGTTGGCCATCTATATGTCTTTATCTGGAAGGATGTCTATTCAGGGCCTCTGCCCATTTTTTAGCTAGATTATTTTTGTTTTTCTTATCAAGTTGTGTAAGTTCTTATTTTAGATATTAACTCTTTATTGGACATATAATTTGCAAATATCTTCTCCCATTCAGTATGATACTTCTACATTGTATTATATGTTATAAGTTGCTGTTTTTAAGTAAATGTTTAGTAATAATTTTAGGACTATCTCATAAAAACGTTTTAGGAAAAAATTTCACCTACTGTATAGTAAATTTTTCCAAAAAAATAATTTTGATGTCTTCAGAAATACATATTACATGCAAATTTGAAACATAGTGGAATATTGAACAAATTAACATAGGCAAGCAGAGAGAGTCAAACCCTTAAGGGTGAGAAACTTATTTTGTCTAGGTGTGATTGATGAAATTAGCCAAAGAAGAGATTTATGAAATAGTATATAATTACTGGTTGACATTATTCAAATTTATTTATTAATTAACTTGCTACTCAGTGTTAACTCTAAAGACTTGGAGAAGATAACTCAAATATACTTCTGCCATAGAGTACATACTCTTTACCTCGTAACAATTTAGGGGGAAAATAATGCCTTTAAGGTCAAAGAAATCAAGAGAAATAAAGACCTAGGTATGTATTTGACTTCTTTGATAACTTTTTGTTTAGTTGATATGAATTAAGTTTTTTTTTAATTTTTGTATTTTTTTATTAACATATAATGTATTATTGGCCCCAGGGGTACAGGTCTGTGAATCGCCAGGTTTACACTTCACAGCACTCATCATAGCACATACCTAACCCACTGTCCATAACCCAACCACCCTCTCCCTACCCCCCTCCCCCCGGCAACCCTCAGTTTGTTTTGTGAGATTAAGAGTCTCTTATGGTTTGTCTCCCTCCTGATCCCATCTTGTTTCATTTTGAATTAAGTTTTTAATACCTGCATTTACCAATTCCTAACAGAGACTGATAAATGTTTGTTTGGACTGTCGGGGGAAAGAATCAAATTTTACTAGTAATAGCAATAACAGAAACAATACAAAAGATGACAAAACTGTATTTTTCAGTGCCTGAGGAAATATAATCATTAACATTCTATAAAACATTTATTTAAATTGAGTGGTCCTTGAGGAATCACAGATGTTGAGAGGTGGAAAATGCTGTTGTGCAATGATGGAACTCTTGCATTAATTGTAAGGGGAATAATATTATTTAAAAGTAGACTGAGTTAAAGATCCATGTTGTAAATTCTAAGCATTCACTCCCGTACATACTTGCACATGAGCGTGTACACACACACAAACCCAGGTTCAGTAAATAAATACATTTAAACAAAACAAAGTGGGGAAGAATACAAAAGGAGCAAAGAATAAACTGTATAAGTAAAAAACCCAGTAAGATAGAATGTTTAAACTCAAATATATAAATAATTCCGTTAAAACAAATTGTCTAAACATACCAGTTAAAAGGCATGTACTGTTTACGATATGCTACCTATAAGAAATACATTTTATTTATTTATTTTTTAAAGATTTTATTTGTTTATTTGACAGACAGAGATCACAAGTAGGCAGAGAGGCAAACAGAGAGAGAGGAGGAGGAAGCAGGCTCCCTGCCGAGCAGAGAGCCCTATGGGGGACTCGATCCCAGGACCCCGAGATCATGACCTGAGCTGAAGGCAGAGGCTTAACCCACTGAGCCACCCATGAGCCCAAGAAATACATTTTAAATATAAAGTTATAAAGAGTTTAAAAGGATGGGAAAAAGATTTGTCATACAGCTGCTAATCAAGAAAATTCCAGATTGATTATATTCACAAAAATAAAAAATAACTTTAAGAAAGTAAATATAGTTGGAAATAAAGGTCTGTCATAATTATAAAAAGGTTGCATCCTCAAAAACTAATGATGTACCATATGTGGGCTGCCTGAACATAGTAAAGAAAAAGCGTCACTTCTTTAAGAATATATAAAAAGTCATAAAGCTATATGCATCTAAAAAAGCTTTAAGATACATATGAAACAAGAACTGACAGAAAATAAAGTAGAAATGGATTTCCATAGGAATCTCCCAGTAATTCCTTAGTATAAGAAAACATCTTTAAAAATATAAAATACATAAAATAACATAATTGCAATAATATAACTACTTCAAACAGTAGAAAATCAGGTTTTCCTCAATATCATGTAGGACATTCAAATATGTCTCAATAATATTGATGGGATGAAATCCTATAAAGCATGTTCTTTGACTCAATTGAATTGGATTCAATGAAACCTTATTAAATACCCCTGATTAAAAAATAATAAAATGGAAATTTTAAAAATTTAAATGAAACATGTTGTCTTAGACCTCACCTTGGCAAAGAGCTTGTAAACAACTGCCACTTTTAGCATTGCTACCGAAAGTTGCCTTTTCACAATAAAGTATGCTATGTTTTGGCAGAATATAAAAATAATAAAGAAATACAAATAAATATATAAACAAACCAATCATATCTTATCCAGATTTGGAGGATTTAGCAAAACAACACTTAGAATATAGTGTATAGTTGTAAATGTTTATGTTAAAAAATAGCTAAGCCTAAAATTTATTATCTAGGTTTTCATCAAAAGATGCCAGCAGAGAAGTGCAAATTAATCTCAAAACACAGGGAGAAGGATATAATAAAGATTAAAATAATAAACAATAAGATAGTAAACAGGCAAAGAAAAGATTAAATTAATGAATCAAAAATATGATTTTATGAAGAGTTTCAGCAATTGATGAACATCTACCTAGATTGATTTTGCAATAAAAAAGAGGTTATGCAAATGGCCCATATCTTGCATAAAAGTGGGCACATTACTATAGGTCCAATAGCCGTTTTGGGAAAGAAAGAAAATATGAATAATCTTATGCAATACAGTCATCTCAGAGATGAAATACATTTTCTTTAAGAGATTACAAATTATTGAAACTGACTTAAGAAAATATATGAATAGACTATATCTATTAAAGAAAGTAAATTTGTACTTAAAAACGCTCCCAACCAGAAAACTCATAATTCAAATGACTTCTCTGGCAAATCCTTTCAAAAATTTAGGGAAAATGTAATGGCAATCCTACACAAACTTTTTTTTTAATTATTTTAAATTTGTATTTTTTTGCTGTAATTTATTATTAGGTTATAATGTAAGTAAATAATTCTTTATAATGACAATAGCCTGCCTCTGCTGACTCCTTATCTGTTCCAAGTTGCTTGCCTACTTGCTTTTTTCTTCCTTTTTCTTTAATTCATTCATTAATTCATCCAGTTTTTAAAAAAAATTTAATTTCAGGGACGCCTGGGTGGCTCAGTTGGTTAAGCAGCTGCCTTCGGCTCAGGTCATGATCCCAGCGTCCTGGGATGGAGTCCCACATGGGGCTCCTTGCTCAGCAGGGAGCCTGCTTCTCCCTCTGCCTCTGCCTGCCACTCTGTCTGCCTGTGCTTGCGCTCTCTCTCTCTCTAACAAATAAATAAAATCTTAAAAAAAAAATTAATTTCAGTAAAGTTAACATACAGTGTTGTATTAGTTTCAGATACACACTATAATGATTCAACAGTACGTTACTCAGTGTTCATCATGGTACGTGTACTCTTTAATCCCTTTCATCTATTTCACCCATCCCTCCTCTCAGCTCCCCTCTGGTAACCAGCAGTTTGTTCTCTCTAGTTAAGAGTCTGTTTCTTAGTTTGCCTCTCTTTCTTGCTTTCCTGTGTTCATTAATTTTCTTTTTATGTTAATTAATTTTGTTTTTTAAATTCCACATATGAGTGAGAGAATATGGTATTTGTCTTTCTCTGACTGACTTATTTCACTTAGTGTTATACTCTTCAGATCCACCCCTGTTTTTTCAAATAGCAAGATTTTGTTCTTTTTAATGGCTGAATAATATTCTTTTACACACACACACACACACACACACACACACACTTCTTCATCTGTTCTTCTGTTGTTCCACACTTGGGCTGCTTGCATAATTTGGCAATTGTAAATATTGCTGAAACAAACAGGGGTGCCTATATCCTTTCAAATTAATGTTTTTGCATTTTTTTGGTAAATGCCCAGTAGTGTGATTACTGGATCATACTGTAGTTCTATTTTTATTTTTTTGAGAGAACTGGAAAAACTGGGTACAAGGCAAGAATGCAATCTCTCAGCACTACTGCTTAACATAGATTTTCCCTAGAGCAACAAGAAAATCAGATAAGTAAAATACACATGGGACAAAAAATAAGAAGTAAATATCTCTTTATCTGCCTATGACATTATTGTATATAAAGAAAATCCTGGGTAACCTAGAAAAATTAATACAACAGAAAAGTAAGATTAAAAAAAGTCATTTATAAATTATTTGTATTTCTGTATACTAGAAAATAATGATTAGAGACAGTTGGGAAGTGGAATCAAAATTAAAATTGTCATTAAAACTAGCATCTGCAAATATGAAGTGCTAAGAGATGAATTTTTAACAAAATGCATATATGATCTTGGCACTAATAACTATATAAAACATGGCTATAAGGCATTTTAAAGTCCCCAAAAGAATATTTGGAAAATTGTAAGATATTCATGAGTTGGCCATATTGATATTGTTAAAGATGTCAATTCACACTGAATTGCTAACTGAATTCAACATTGTTCTAATTAAAACCCCAACAGACTATCTTTTTGTAGAAGTATGTAATCTGATTTAAAAAAGAAAAATGGAATTGCAAAGGACTTGGGATAGCCAAAACAATGTAGAAAAAAAAGAGCACAGTTGGAAGATTTACATTTACATGATTAAAACTTGTAATAAAGCTGCAGTAATTAAGATACTGTGTCATGGCTTGAGGATATACATGTAGATCGATAGGATAGATTAGAGAGTTCACAGATGGACTCATCATGTATGAATGATATGTTGCCATGGTAATTCAGTGGAGGGAATGGCCAATTTTTTTCAACCATGTTGATGGAGAACTTAATATCCATATGGGAGAAAAAAACTTTGTTACCTCACATTAGAACAAAAATTGTATTGAAATGGCTTATAAACTTGGAAAGTAAAAGCTAAATCTATGATATTTCTAGATTAAAAGAAGAAAATCTTTGTGATCTGGGGATAGGCAAAACATATGGCCAATTGGGAAAAGTAAAATGATTAAGTTTGGCTTTCACAAAACTAAAAACTATTTTTTTTTTTTTTGTAGATGCCGTTCAAAATGAAAAGAAAAACACAGACTGGGAGAGAATATTTGCAATACTGATATTTGATAAGTGGCCTGTTTCTGAAATATGTAAGGAACTCTTATAGCTCTATAATAAGAAGACAAACTACCCAATTTAAAATGGGCAAAGAATTTGTACTCCAAAGAACATATGTTAATGGCAACTAAGTACTGGAACGCTGCCTACCATAATTAGTCATTAGGGAAATGCAAATTAAATCCACAATTAGATACTGCTATATGCACTGGTAGAATAGCTAAAATTTAAAAAGGCAGAAAACTAAGTGTTGGTAAGCATGTACATTAACTAAAACTCTCATACATTGCTGTTGGAGATCTAAAACAGTATTACCACTTTGAAAAATGTTTTGGCAATTCCTTATAAAATTAAACATATACTTACCATAAGTCTGGCAATTCTACTCTTGAATATTTAGCTAAGATAAATGGAAATATATATTCTTTCAAATATCTGTACAACCATTGTTTGCAGCTTTTTTCATAATAGCTAAAAATTAGAAACTGCAAAAATGTCTATCAAGAAGTGAATGGTCAAATTTTGATCTATCCATTATAGTATAATGATGCCAATAAAAAGAATGATCAACTGATGTACTAAATAACAAGTATGATTCTTAAAATTCTGATGCTGACAAACACCAAATACAAGAGAGTATATTGTATCTTTTCCATTTATAGAGCACACTTAAAAAGGCAAGTCTTGTTTATAGTAACACAAAGCTAGTTCTGCCATGTGTGGTGCAGGAGAATCACCAAGAGTAACAGATGGCTACATTCTCTATCTTGATTGTGGTGATAGTTACCTGGATGTATAAATACATTGAAATTTATTGAGGTCTATTTTTAGAATGGATGGGTTTGCTTATGTTGTAATTTGTAGTGATGTCTATTCTAATAAAGAATAGTTAGACAAATGAGGAAAAAAAACCCCACTATTTATATCTACTTTTTTTAACACTAGTAAGTGGGTTCTCCAAATAATCACTAAGGTCTTTTTAGACCATTTTAAGGTTGTAGCCAAAGTAGGCAAAGGCACTGCATGTTGCCTTACTTATCTTCCATATCTTTCTCCTGAGTCCAGCCAGCTTCCTTATTTTCTTTAGGAACCAGAAGATAAGCAAGCAAACAAAACAGTTGATAAAACACAAGAAAGAAAGAAAAAAGAAAGAATTTAAGGCACCATGGTTTAGTATGATGGGTTTGTTAAAGGGATTCTATCAACACATGAAAAATACAACTTTGCTTTAAAGTATCTCTGAGCCTGTTTTTCCTTGCCACTAGATGGAGTTATGTAATCTTTTCCACACTCTCTCTTAAGTTATAAAGGAACTTTCAGGCATTTGAACTCCAATCACATGCTCCTTTAAGCAATTACAGTTACCACTCCAATTTCATAATCATACCCAATGAAAAGCTTTCCATCATGGCTCAAACTGGAAAGCCTGTGCTAAAACTAGAGGAGAATGAATGAAACTGGCCTTGGATAAAGGATTTCAGTCTGTTTTCTTCAACTTCATGTATTTTTTTTCTCTCTCTTCCTGAGGCTATCCCGGTCTTTCCAGATACTGAACAAAAAGGAGAACAGAGATTTAAGTGTAGAAAGTTACTTTGTGCAAGGACACATGTGATGGTTTCTTTTGACTTGCATCTCAGTTATTCTTAGTTCCTGAGGACATTTTTATGATCTCATGGGTCATGAGATCAGTTGAGCCCCACGTGGGTCTCCAGGCTCAGCTGGTACCTACATGAGGCTCTCTACCTCTAACCCTTCCCCCACTGGCACATGCACACTCTCTAAAATGAATTAATAAATCTTTAAAAAGAGAGAGAGAGAGATGGAGATGTAAGGAAACCTCAGTTGCATTGTTTTATGGAGTATTTAGTTTTGCCCAGCCAGGAGTGAAGGTACAGTTTGGATTTTACCTACTCAGTAAGCTCTCATGGCTCATTTCAGTCTACCTTTTGCCTATAGATTTTCAAGGCGATATCCACTAAAACTGTGGGGCTCACATAAATTTTCTGGTGGTCCCCTGAAAGTGTTCTCATTTGGTCATCAGTGAGGAGAAAGCACTTGTGTTAAGGTTCTCTGGAGAAATAGAACCAATCATGTGTGTGTGTGTGTAGAGAGAGAGAGATGTATATATACATCTATATATGTATAGATGTATATATAGATATGTAGAAAGAGATTTATTATGAGTGATTAGATCACACAATTATGGACGCTGAGCCATCCTATGATCTTCTGTCTGGATGCTGGTGGCTCAGGAAAACCAGTGGTATAAATCCAGCGCAAACTTGAAGGCCTGCGAAGCAGGGTAACCAATGATGTAAATTCTCACCTGTGTTTGAAGGCTGAGGAGCCATGAAATCTGAGGGCAGCAAAGGATGGATGTCTTACCTCAAGCAGAGAGCAAATTTGCCAGCCCTCTGCCTTTAGGTTCTGTTGAGATCCTCAGTGGATTTGATGATGCCCACCTACATTGATGAGAGTAGTCTTCTTTATTCAGTCTACCTGTCCAAATGTTAATCTCTTCTGGGAACATCCTCACCCGTACACCCAGAAATAATTTTTTATCAGCTATCTGGTCATCCTTTGCCCCATCAAGTTGACATATAAAATTAACAATTACAACACCCCCATACCTTCTTAATCAAGGTAGAGTAAGGAGATTTAGATTTCAAACATAAAACCCCAGAATAAAACATAGGGGATAGTCTCCTTGACAGTAACCTTGGCAGTGATTTTTGGATTTGACACCAAAAACAAAGGCAATAAAAGTAAAAATAGCAAATGAAACTATATAACTAAAAAGTCTGCACAGGAAAAGAAACCATCATCAAAATAAAGAGACAACCTAGGGAATGGGAGAAAATATTTGCAAATCATTTATCTGATAAGAGATTAGTATTCAAAATAAAGAACTCCTAGAACTCATTAACAACAACAGCAAAAACCAAATACTCTGATTTAAAAATGGGCAGAGGAACTGAACAGTTCCTTCTTCATTTTCCCATAGATGACACACAGATGGCCAGTAGGTACATGAAAATGTGTTCAACATCACTAATCACTAGGGAAATGCAAATCAAAACCACAATGAGATATCTCCTCTCATCTTTTTGATGATAGAATGGCTGTCATCAAAAAGACAAGAGATAACAAGTGTTGGTAAGGATGTGGACAAAAGTGAACCCTTGTACCCTGCTGGTGGGAATGTAAATTGGTGCAACCACTATGGGAAACAGTATGGAGATTCCTCAAAAAGTTAGAAATAGAGTATTATGTGATCCTGCAATTCCATGTCAGAGTGTATACTTAAAGGAAGCAAAATCACTATGTTGAAGAGATACCTGCATTCCCATGTTCACTGCAGAATTTTTTACAACAGGCAAGACATGGAAACAACCTAAATGTCAATCAGTGGGTGAATGCCTAAAGAAGATGTGGCATATATATACAATGGAATATTATTCAGCCACAAAAAAGTAAGGAAATCCTACCATTTGTGAAAACATGGATTAACCTAGAGGGGCTTTATGCTGAGTGAAATAAGTGAAATAAATCAGAGAAAGATCAATACTGTACGTGGAATGCAGAACAACAAGCTCATAGAAACAGAACAAACTGGTGTTGGCCAAAGGCAGGATGTTGGAGGAGAAGGGGAAATGGGTCTGAAGGTGGTCAAAAAGTACAAACTTGCAATTACAGGATAAGTAAGTTCTGGGGATGTAATGCACAGCATGGCAACTATAGTTAACAATACTATATTGTATATTGGAAAGTTGCTGAGAGCAGATCTAAACAGTCCTCATTACAATAAGAAGTATAACTGTGAGGCCATGGATGTTAAGTAAATGTACTATGGTAACCATTTCTTGATATATACATATATCAAATAATTATGTTGTACACCTCAAACGAATATAATATTATATCTTAATTATATCCCAATAAAACTGGAGGGGCAAAACCTCACAGGATTGAAAGAAAAGAAAGCATGTTATAAAAAGAAAAAAAGACAAGAAAAGATGATTTGCCTATTGACAATGAATATGCAGTGTGTTCAGTTTCACACTTCTGAAGCCTCACTAAGGATCACAAAACTGGTTTTTCATATTCTTCTCTGTAAGTCTTCAGTTGGTCAGCTAGCACCTCACTTAGGCATCATGGGTGTGTCTATTTGCTTTTTTGTGTGTGTGTGTGTGTCTTTGTGACTTTTGCTCTCTCACATGAGATAGAATAAGAAGCTTTTTTTAGTAGCTTAGTTTTTTGAGAGAGCGCCTCATGAGGAGTTGATACTACAACCACTTGAGTTATCCTGAATAAAAACCTTACAACTTTAGGACTAGCTATAGATGCATGTAATGATCTGCTTGTCTTTTTAACACGGTGACTATGTTTTGAGTAGCTAAACTGTTTTAAATGGGGCATGTCAGGCAAAGAAATAATTTATTATTTTGGAACATTTAAGAATACAATAAAAGTGATACAGAAATCTGTCTCAACAGAAGCATAACATGTTTATTGTTCCTTTTATTTTAAATAATTCAAAAATATTTTAATCACTCTAAAATAACTTGTATTTGAATATTAGATTTTATCAACCCCTGTCTAGTATATCTAGTGCAATCAAGTGTTCTCTGGGGACAGGGTATGTTACAGAATAAATGACCTCAAAGATGTTAAATGACTTGCTGTAACCTACAAAGCTAATAAATCAAACAGGTGGGCCTAGGTACCTGTTCTAATAGCTGTTAGTCCAGTTTCCTATTCACAAGGTCACAGACCATGTGTTTCATAAATATAACTTCTTTAAACATGAATATTTGAAATAGAAAAAATCTTACACGCATTAAATATAAATTTTTAAGTGGCCATCAAAATGTCCAATTACTCATAAGCAGATAGAACTGAAATTTCCAATATGAAATTTTAACAGACATTATATGGTGTGGAGGTGATTGGCAGTTTACTTAGTAAGGAAGAAAAGGTATTTGATCCCTAAGAGGATATGAATTTTAGTAAGATAGGCAGTATTTAGAACTGTGAAAGCTCTTTGAGTTTTGCATTTTGAGTTTAAAAATTACACTTAACTGTTGCTAGTATATTTTCTGGCTAATATTTTGAGATATTATCCCCTCAATTTCAAAGTAGTGCATGCTTCAATTTTTCTTTAAAAAGTGCTCTTATTTTGTAATCTCTCAAACCCAAATTCAAGTGAGTTTATTTTTTCTCCACTTAGCAATTCCATAAAAGAAATATTATATTAATTTCTTCACAACCCAGCATAATCTTAAGTAATAAGAGATTTTGCATTAATTAGGAAAGCACAATAGTAGTTTTAATATGGAATTAGAAAATGTTTGTCATGCCATTTTAAAATAACATAAAGTAATAATAATTAAACAGCGTAAACTTTGTTATATTTTCATTAAAGAAATAATAATATTTCATGTTCACAAAAGCCAGACTACATAGAAGATATTGTATTTTGATAGTTGTGTTTGTTTGTAGGCATTTCCATGAAAAATACTATCAACTGAGTGACTTAGACAGCAGAAATTTATTTTCTCATAGTTTTGGAGGCTGGAAATCCAGGAAAAAGTTGTTAGGTTTAGTTTCTCCTAGGTCCTCCCCCTTGGCTTATAGATAACAATCTTCTTGCTATGCCAGTGCATAACCCTTTCTCTGTTTACCTGCATCCCTGGTATCTTTTGTCCTTACAAAGACACCAGTCCCATTGATTAGGGCTCCATCCTTTAGACCTTGTTTAATCTAATTACCTCCATTTACAAATACAATCACATTTAAGGTACTAGAAATTAGGATTTTAACATATGTATTTTGGAGGTGGGGGGGG